>CAMXCT020006585.1:307500-309833 GCA_947184155.2 Cladocopium goreaui
CTACTACGACTACTACGACGACTACTACGACGACTACTACTACGACTACTACGACTACTACGACTACTACTACTACTACTACTACGACGACTACGACTACGACTACGACTACGACTAGGACTAGGACTAGGACTAGGACTAGGACTAGGACTAGGACTAGGACTAGGACTAGGACTAGGACTAGGACGACGACGACGACGACGACGACTACTACTACTACTACTTCGACTACTACGACTACTACGACTACTACTACGACTACGGCTACCACTACCACTACCACCACTAGTACGATTAATAGTACCACTACCACTACGGCTGCTACTTTTACTTCTTCTTTTTCTACTACTACTACTACTCCTACTACTCCTACTGCTCGTACTGCTACTACTATTACTACTACTACTACTAATATTACTAGTACTCCTACTATTGCTACTACCACTACCACTACCACTACCACTACTGCTATTGAATGCTATTGCTACTGCTATTGCTAGTGTTACTCCTACTCTTACCTACTGCTACTGCTACCTACTACTTCTACTATTTCTACTGCTTCTACTACTTCTACTACTACTATATACTACTACTATATACTACTACTATATACTACTTCTACTCTTACTACTTCTACTACTAGTACGACTGGTTCTACTACTACTACTACTACCACTACGACGTCGACAGCTACTACTACTGCTGCTGCTACTGCTACTGCTACCACTACTACTACTACTGCTACTACTACTACTACTTCTACTTCTACTTCTACTACTACTACTACTACTACGACTACTACTACTACTGCTACTACTACTACTATTACTACAGCTAAGATTATTATTATTGCTACTACTACAACAACAACAACAACTACTACTACTACTATTACTACTACTATTACTACTACGAATTACTACTACTATTACTACTACTACTATTACTACTACTATTATTACTACTACTATTGCTACTACTATTACTATTACTACTACAATTACTACTACTAGTACTGCTACTATTACTACTACTATTACTACTATTACTACTACTATTACTACTACTATTACTACCAACAACAACAACAACAACAACAATAAAAGGACCGGAAAACCCCACATGTCAAGCCTTTATGTATCTAAGGTTAATGTAAACTTCGGGGAGGTGTGAGAAGTGAGGTGTGAGAAGTGGACTTGTGATGTCAGGTGTGAGAAGTGGAGCTGTGATGAGTTCGGATGTGATAAGTGAGGTGTGAGAAGGGTTGTGAGAAGTGGAGCTGTGATGAGTTGGGATGTGATAAGTTGTGATAAGAAGTTGTGATGTGATAAGTGAGGTGTGAGAAGTGAGGTGTGAGAAGTGGAACTGTCATGAGTTGGGTTGTGATAAGTTGTGATGAGTTGTGATGAGAAGTGGACCTGTCAGAAGTGGAGCTGTGATGAGTTGTGATGAGCAGTGGAGCTGTGATGAGTGAGGTGTGAGAAGTGGAGCTGTGATGAGTTGGGATGTGAAAGGTTGCGATGAGTTGTGATGAGAAGTGGACCTGTGAGAAGTGGAGCTGTGATGAGTTGTGATGAGCAGTGGAGCTGTGATGAGTGAGGTGTGAGAAGTGGAGCTGTGATGACTTGGTATGTGATAAGGTGTGATGAGCCGTGATGAGTTGTGATGAGAAGTTGTGATGTGACAAGTGGGTCTGTGATGAGTGGTGATGATAAGTCTACGGCGGCGGAGGCGGGAGCAGGAGCGGCGGGATCCAAGTGAAAAACAAGAGCCCGGCACATGATACATGCAGCACACGAGCTCTTTTTCAAGAGAGGCCACCGCGCCGCAGCTCCTCCAGAAAGCCCTATATACTGCGCCTGCCACGCAAAAGGGAAGTGCGGAGGCTCTGTGTACTCCGCCTGCCAGGCAAAAGGCAGCCGCGGGCCAGCGGCGGCCACCGCGCCGCAGCTCCTCGACAAAGCTCTATGTAGTGCGCCTGCCACACAAAAGGGAAGTGCGGAGGCTCTGTGTACTACGCCTGCCAGACAGCCGCGGGCCAGCGGCGGCCACCGCGCCACAGCTCCTCGACAAAGCTCTGTGTACTGCGCCTGCCACGCAAAAGGGAAGTGCGGAGGCTCTGTGTACTGCGCCTGCCAGGCAAAAGGCAGCCGCGGGCCAGCGGCGGCCACCGCGCCGCAGCCTCCTCTATAGAAAGCTCTGTGTACTGCGCCTGCCACCGGAGGCTTTGTGTACTGCGCCTGCCAGGCAAAGGCAGCCGCGGGCCTGCAGCGGCCACCGCGCCGCAGCTCCTTTAGAAAGCTCTGTGTACTGCGCCTGCCACGCACAAGGGA
>CAMXCT020006585.1:312433-319933 GCA_947184155.2 Cladocopium goreaui
GCACCGGGAAGGTCCCAGCAGGAAACATGCAGAGAATGTTTGCCATACTTGCCAATTTGCCAGAAGTCATAATTAATCTAAGAAAAACAAAGACATGTTTAATTACAAAGCCCGTGCATGCAAGACCATTTGCAGCATCTAAGTTGGCTACATCACCTGCAGGCTTACTTTCCGGGCCCCAGTGGTACACTAGCTTGGACTTTGGAGCACCAGGCCTGGCAAATTTCCTTGCGGATCTCACCGTGGTGTGCAGGTTTTGATTTTGGTTTGTTTGGCGTGTGAGGCCGATAGAATGCTGGAGATGCTTGGTCATGGGCCAAGATCGAAACAGGTGCGGAATGGCATCACTCCATTCGAGGTGCACCTACATGTCATTCGTGCGTGGCGTGGTTTTGTGCCGACCGCAGGTCCAAGCAAGTCAGGAAGTCAGACGACAGATGGGATCCAGACTAGTGCCGATTTTGCAGGCAGGACACCCAAAATTGGGGAGAAACGAAATGGACAGACCAGACATTGGCGCAAAACCAGGAATCGTCGAACATTCTCAGACTGATGTTTGGGAGTGAGCACGAGTACTACCTAGCAGCCTGGGCCCAAAAATTGAATCACAGTGTACCAGGAAAGCACGTCAGACCGCAATCGCATCAAAGAGATGACATGAGACGACCAAGGTGCAGAATAAAATCAAGATTGCCAAGGCATTTGTGACGCTTGGCTGCCTTAGTTTTGACTTGCAATGCGATTGAAATACAAACATGTTCAGAAAGCGGGAGTCAAAAATGGGCGAAACAGAAGTTGCAGAAAAATGCAGAAAATGGCTAGAGCCATAGGACCGGAACAATATGGAGCAATAAGCTTTTTGGATCTTTTTTTTTAGCTTGGAAGCTTTTGGAGGCTTGGACTTTGAAGCTTCGTGAGAGTCTTGGGAGTCCTGTGCACTGAGAAACCCGTGATCCAAGTGACGAAACCAAAAGGTTCGGCTGCACTCCGCTCCGCCTGGACGGCGCTTGTGCTACGAGCTGCCAGAGCCAGGTTCGTCAAGGGTGCAAAATGCACTCAGGGGACGTTGCCTTGGTGAAAAAAAGAATCACGTCGGCCGCCTTCAATCGCATTCAAACATTTCAACAAAATCAAACAAGATTGAATTATATATATATATTGACTTCACCAGGTCGCCAGACTCCTTTGGCCTGTTTGAACTTGGCCTCTTGAACCACCTCACACGCCCAAGCAAGTACACAGAGATAAGCAGATGTGCTTGAAATATTTTCCGTTACCTGTGTACATGTTGATCTGTTGTGTGTACATGTGTTTCTATGGCTGAGGTCATGCAGCCTGTAGCAAATTCTTCAGAGACAAGCGCTCTGACAAGCGTCAAGGGGGCATTAATTACACGTGGCATCTCGGTGCGCTTGGCATGGCTGACTGGCTGAGAGCAAAACGGGCTGCAATAATCATTGCCCTTGGGAATTGCTTGGCAGCAGTATCTGGCAAATTTCGCGACAGCCTGACGCTCAAGGTGGAGAAAGGCATGCAGTGGCCAATCTGCCTATGTTCCGCCACTTTGCAGCTTCTTGCAGCTTGCTTTCCCGAACTGGCAGCTATTTCTTGTGGGGCTAAAACCATTTATCATTCTGCATCACGTAGATGCAATACAACCACAACTTTTTGTAATAAAATGATATGCTGTGATGTAATCATAGGCTTGCGTAACATCAATATTATCATAATAAAATGTGGGCATATAAATGTAATTATGCAATTAAGAACATGCACGTGTGTACAGTAACATGCACGCATACATACATGCATGCCTGGCATGCATACATACATACAGACATACAAACATAAAGGCACATACAGACACATACATACACACACGTCCGTACGTCCATACGTCCATACACCCATATATCCATACATACATACCGACCACATACCCACACACTCACATACGCACATACATTTACATACGGACATACGCGCGCACGCGCCCACCCGCATCTACGGATATACGCACATACGCGCATACAGGCATACATACTTACATACATACATACGTACGTACGTACGTATGTACGTAACAGACAGACACAGAGACAGAGACAGAGACACAGACACAGACACAGACAGGGACAGAGACAGACAGACAGACAGACGGACGGACGGACGGACGGACGGACGGACGGACAGACAGACAGAGAGACAGAGAGACAGACAGACAGACAGACAGACGGACGGACGGACGGACGGACGGACGGACGAACGGACAGAGAGACAGAGAGACAGACAGACAGACAGACAGCCAGACAGACAGACAGACAGACAGCCAGACAGCCAGACAGCCAGACAGCCAGACAGCCAGACAGCCAGACAGCCAGACCAGCCAGACCAGCCAGACCAGACAGACCAGCCAGACCAGACAGACCAGACAGACCAGACAGACCAGACAGACCAGACAGACCAGACAGACCAGACAGACCAGACAGACCAGACAGACCAGACAGACCAGACAGACCAGACAGACCAGACAGACCAGACAGACCAGACAGACCAGACAGACCAGACAGACCAGACAGACACAGACAGACCCAGACAGACCAACGACAGACCAGACAGACAGACAGCAGACGACCAGACAGACCCAGACTCACGACCAGACAGACCAGACAGACCAGACAGACCAGACCAGACAGACCAGACCAGACAGACCAGACAGACCAGACAGACCAGACAGACCAGACAGACCAGACAGACAGACCGACAGACCAGACAGACCGACAGACCGACAGACCGACAGACCGACAGACCGACAGACCGACAGACCGACAGACCGACCGACAGACAGACAGACAGACCAGACAGACAGACAGACGGACGCCAGCGAGCCAGCCAGCCAGCCAGCCCCAGCCAGTCAGCCAGCCAGACAGACATACAGACAGACAGCCAGACAGACTGCCAGCCAGCCAGATCCGCAAAAGCAGTGGTGAAAGATATGGGTTTCACCCCGCGCAGCACTTTTGGAGCGCCAAGGGAGCATGGACACAATGAAACTCTATCGTTTCATGGTGGAATTATGCCCTTGGCTGTCTCCAGGTCGCACACTAGACTTGAACCGGACCATTGTAATATAGTGATCCGTTGGGAACTGAATCCCATAACACGCAATTAAACAAGAACCAAGGACCTAAAGTAGCTCTCCTCGAAGCAGTATACGAATAACAAGATGGAATTCCGAAAAAGTCAATGACGATCAGAAACGGGTTCAAATAGACCGCAAGAATAGAATGCCAAAGACAAAGTCCCCAAGTGGATAAATAGTCTCGGTACGGTTCTCGGCTTAGCCCTTTGCCATATCATGTGGACCGTGTTTGAAATAACGCCGAAGATCATCTCAAATTGCTGCAACCGTGTAAGAACGAAATTGTTGTTGGGGTTCTTGGCTTAGCCCCTTGCCATTGCAGCACTTCTCACAAAGCAGGTACGTCGATGAGCGCCCCCATCGATATCACAGATGACACACTGGCGTCTTCGTTGGTGCCGGTCCAGTGTGCATCCCTGGCACCCCCTGCTAGAAGCGGCAGTTTTGCATCTACAATAGCAGATGTTACACACACACACACACACACACAAACACACACACACACCCACACACACACACACCCACACACCCACACACCCACACACCCACACACCCACCCACCCACCGCACGAGCACCCACCCACACACCACACACCCACACTGGACCGCCACTCACCCCTCACACACCCACAACACCCAGCACACTCCCCTCCCACAACACCACCCAGCCACACACCCCACCAACCCCACAACGCGACCCACACATTCACCCCCCCATCCCCACACAACACCCAGCACACCCACACACCCACAACACCACACCGCCACACATCCCACAACCCCCACACCCCCACACCTCCCACCCCCCACCCCCACATGGCCCTCACACCCCCACCCCCCACCCCCCACACCCATCCACGAATTCGCACCAGCCCCCACAGACCCCCACACCCCCGACACCCCCCACACCTCCCACCCTCCACGTCACCCCACACCCACACACCCCCCACACAATATCCACCCCCACACCCAACTAGCCCCCACACTCACACATCACTACTCACCACTTCACACTCACACTCATTCCACTCCACTCAACACTCACACTCACAACTCAACACTCACACACCCCTTCCTATCCTTTTCTCACCCTTCAGATTCAATAGTAATAAAAATCTTACACACTAAGGCAAACGCCAAACCCATCGCACGTGTGGTGTGTGTTAACAGACGGACCTCCGGAACCAACCTACACGGCGAAACGGACCTCACCAACACAGAGCACACACCTAAACCCCACAACACATTACAGAGGGGCACGAGGGAAAAATTAGGGACCAAATGGGAAACCAGTTGATGAAGAGGAGTGAGAAACAACAACAATTACAATAATGGGATTCAGTTCAATCCTAGAAGTTCGTGCGTTATTCCCTCAAACGGGACCGTGGTCGATCAAGCCACATGGGCAGAAACGGCTATTCAAGTTCAAATGAATTAGATGCACAAAATGGTTAACCTCACCAGAGAACCATCAAAAGAAAAAGATCACCACACCTGGAAGGCATGCACCTGCCTAAGACATCCTGTGTACTGCATGTTGCATCAGAAGCGTGAGCGTCACCGATAAAAGAAGGTTTCTGGTAGTCCAGCATGATGTCACTGCAGCAGAAAAGGATTTTCCCAAGGTTCACGAGGACAGCAGGAGTGGCGAGAATTCATAAAATGGTGGTGGATGGCAAAGCCAACTGTTTCGCATTAAATTACCTAGATGAATTACCAAATTAAAATGCGTGAGTTCAGAGGTCAGGTCAGTCCACATTCTCCCTAAAAAGGGATACCTCAAATGGCTCCATGGCACCATGTCGGAGCCACCATGGAAATCACACTAGACTAGAACCGGACCATTGTAATATAGTGATCCGTTGGGAACTGAATCCCATAACACGCAATTAAACAAGAACCAAGGACCTAAAGTAGCTCTCCTCGAAGCAGTATACGAATAACAAGATGGAATTCCGAAAAAGTCAATGACGATCAGAAACGGGTTCAAATAGACCGCAAGAATAGAATGCCAAAGACAAAGTCCCCAAGTGGATAAATAGTCTCGGTAGGGTTCTCGGCTTAGCCCTTTGCCATATCATGTGGACCATGTTTGAAATAACGTCGAAGATCATCTCAAATTGCTGCAACCGTGTAAAAACGAAATTGTTGTTGGGGTTCTTGGCTTAGCCCCTTGCCATTACAGCAATTCTCACAAAGCAGGTACGTCGATGAGCGCCCCCATCGATATCACAGATGACACACTGGCGTCTTCGTTGGTGCCGGTCCAGTGTGCATCCCTGGCACCCCCTGCTAGAAGCGGCAGTTTTGCATCTATAATTACAGTTGATGTTACACACACTAGACAAGAATGGATCATTATATGATCCGGCAGGAACTGAATCCTGAAACATGCAAAAAGACAGGAAACAAATTTATTAGATTGTTTGTTTATTGGGGTTCTTGGCTTAGCCCCTTGCCACGTCCATATGAATCACAGGAGTCATTGACATATAAACCAACAGCAGTGAGAGTATAAGGAGCACGTCAGTAAAAAATCACAGGAGTCATTGACATATAAACCAACAGCGTAAAAAAAATATATACGAGTGCAGGTACGTCAGTGCTGGCCGGGCACTGATATCACGTCCACTTGGTGCGGTCTTTGTTAGATGAGGCACACCAAGGGAACCCTCATCCCCCTGCACTAGATTTAAAACCCTTTCACTAGATTTAAAAAGGGAGAGGACAGAAGGAAGAAAAAGAAAGAAGTTTTACATCTATTTAGATGTTACACACACACACACCCGGCCAGAGCCGGGTCAACCCTGAAAGGCAAGAGGAAGAAAAAAGCGGACACACGAAGGGCAAACGGCCAAAAACAGCGCAGGGGGGGGAGGGGAACAGACGGACCTCCGGAACCAACCTACACGGCGAAACGGACCTAACCAAAACAGCGCACACACCTAAACCCCACGACACATTACGGAGAGGCACGCGGGGAAATTAGGGACCAAATGGGGGACTAGTGATGACAGACAGGAAAACCAAAACAATTAGTAAACAACAGGATTCAGCTCCTAAAACCTAGAAGTCGTGCGTTGTGCCAATCCAGGCCCGTGTTCAAGTCAGCCACAAGTGCATAAAACGGCTTTCAAGTTCCAACGAATTAGGTGCACAAAATGTTTAACCTCACCAGACAACCATCAAAAGAGAAAAAACCACACCTGGAAAGCATGTGCCTGTTGCCTTCTGTTGGGGTTCTTGGCTTAGCCCCTTGCCACGTCAGTATAAATCACAGGAGTCATTGACATATAAACCAACAGCAATAAAAGTATAAAAGCAGCAGTGACAAAAAAGGAGTTTCTGGTTGTTCCGATTGGCTTCACTCAGAGAAGACAACTTTTCACCAGGGTTTTCAAGGGACAGCAGGATCGGCGGGACACCGTAAAATGGTGCATAACCGCAAGGCCAGCTGTTGCACTTTACTTAAACGAATTACTAAATTAAAATGTGTGAACTCGGAATTCAAGTCAGTCGACATTGACCCCAACTGGGGTTGCCTCAATTGGCCCTATGGCACCATGTCGGAGTCACCATAGGAATCACACTAGACAAGAATGGATCATTATATGATCCGGCAGGAACTGAATCCTGAAACATGCAAAAGGACAGGAAACAAATTTATTAGATTGTTTGTTTATTGGGGTTCTTGGCTTAGCCCCTTGCCACGTCCATATAAATCACAGGAGTCATTGACATATAAACCAACAGCAGTAAGAGTATAAGGAGCACGTCAGTAAAAAATCACAGGAGTCATTGACATATAAACCAGCAGCGTAAAAAATATATATACGAGTGCAGGTACGTCAGTGCTGGCCGGGCACTGATATCACGTCCACTTGGTGCGGTCTTTGTTAGATGAGGCACACCAAGGGAACCCTCATCCCCCTGCACTAGATTTAAAACCCTTTCACTAGATTTAAAAAGGGAGAGGACAGAAGGAAGAAAAAGAAAGAAGTTTTACATCTATTTAGATGTTACACACACACACGCAGCTGCGGTTCACATGCAGTTTGAGTGTGAGTGCGTCTCAGCAACACAAAGGCGTATAACTTGATACATTGAATAACTGATAACTGATAACCATTAACCCTGTGAAAGAAAAACCTGGAGCTGCGGAAAATACTGATATACATATGCGCTTCCATTTCCTTTACATATGCATGTACGTGTGCGTATGCATTTAGATAAAAGTACAAGTGTCTATGTATATAAAGATATAGAAGAAACTATATACGCATATACATAAACATATGTCATATACATTGAAAGATACACACACACATATATAATTATATATATAATTATATATATAT
>CAMXCT020006585.1:324933-327433 GCA_947184155.2 Cladocopium goreaui
TCCGTTTTCGTGATGGTCTGCGCTGTACGTTTGCGGACACATAATCAATGGTCACGCATCGATTGCCCTTCGCCGCACTTCCTGGCGTGGGGCATCTTTGATCGTGGCCGCACACCACACACACATACTCGCACACACACACACCTCACACACAAACACAACTCATCCATACACAACTTACTCACACATACTCGTCCACACATAACTTACTCCACACCAATCCTTCACCATCTCTTTTCTCTTTCTTGCTTACCCCATGCCGTCTTTGCCTTTCTTTTGTTGCTTGTTGGAAGAAGTTGACTTGTGGGGTTATCCGGTCCTTTAATTTTAAATTGCGGTAGGTCACGGTCACGGTTAGAACTGATGGCGAAAACTCTGTCTGTGCCCATGACCGGCATCACTTTCCCAGTTGCGAGAGCAAAAAAGGGATGTGCAACAAACATCAACAAACCCAATGCGCGCAATATTTTGCAAATTTTGGGCATGTGTCTTCAGCGTCGACGTGAGAACACATTGTCAGCTGCAGGGAAAGATGCATGGTTTCCTACGGATGTAC
Source organism: Cladocopium goreaui (assembly GCA_947184155.2). Lineage (NCBI taxonomy): Eukaryota > Dinophyceae > Suessiales > Symbiodiniaceae > Cladocopium > Cladocopium goreaui. Next base: position 325,490 of record CAMXCT020006585.1, read on the forward strand.
TGGGTGTTTTGGCTTCATTCAACGGACCATTTTGGAATGTTGACAGGGATATTTCAGTGAGGGTTACTGTACGGTTGAAAGTGTGCACTTGCCGTGCGGTACGCATTTTTACAACTTTGCGAGAAAACAATCAGAAGTATCAGCAGATGCTGACAAGTCACCACCTGCAAAGGCCAAGAAGATTCTGGAGTGGTCGCCAGGGCCTTGTTGGGAGCCAATCGCATTCTTCTCAGGAGCGACAGTTTTCATTTAGTTTTCGAAATAACCAAGCACGACTGTCTCCGCACAATACGCGTTGGTGGCAGCAAACGGCAGCGAACTCGAGGGAACTCTATCTAGCTGGTGGCTCCCGTTTGACTGGCAATGGGAGCCTCCTTTTCTTTGGAAGGATGGGCAGGGGAGGACTGGCTTCCGGATCCAAATTTCTTGGCTGCTGTTTGTTCGAAATAAATCTGCACGATTGTGGGCCTGCGCGGGGTGCCTGGGAAGTTTCAGAGAAGCTTCGGCCTCTTCAATGGAAAGCAAACAGCATGTCAGTCAACAGAAAAACCACATCTGGAGAGCTGGAAGCGGCCAAGTTAAACAAAGCAGCATGATTTATGTTGATTCAAAATTTCAATACGAATGGCAAGTCGGCCTGGCAAGAGTCCAAGGTGCGATGCCCTCATTCGGATTGGTTCTTCCTGAACACTGAACACAGGGTTGATCTGATCAAGAATCACCAAGTAAAGGCACGCTTTTCCGGACAGGCTCACTTTTACAGCACTACTCTTTGACCACTTAAGCATGGTCATCAGGGTCCATTGGTGACATGGAGTCTCCTACACCGACATGCATATAGAAGAGTATTACTACACTTCAACTCTTTCGCGGACCATATTCATGCCCCGAGGTCCTCAATCACTCTTGGATTATTTGTTCTTGTTCAAACCTGTGCCGGCCTTGAATGTTTTCTTCCCCAAACAGTGTGTCCACACTGAGGGGTTCTTACGGTAGGAGAAGGCCGGTGTTTGATCAGGGTGCTCCATCTGGCTTCCGGCATTTTTCCTGTAAATTCCTTCGTAAAATTGCTCTTGTGACATGTCCATGTGCATTTCGATTGTGCAGGCTCGCACAAAGTCTGCGGCGCGACTTTGAGCGCGGCAGTTTTCCTGTAAATTCTCTCAAAAAATGCCTCTTGTGACATGTCCATGTGCATCTCGACTGCGCAGGCTACCACAAAGTGATCCTGATGAAATCCTCCAAGCGGTCTTGTGGGGATCCTGGTGACGTCCTCTCTTGTACAGATCCTTATGATGTGCAGATCCTGCTGAAATCCCCTGAGAGGTCCTTGCCTGATCTTGCACAGATCCTCTGAGAAGATCTTGTGCGAATTCTGCGGAAATCCTTTAAGAGGTCTGTGCATGATCTTATGCGCAGATCATAGGAAGTTCTTGTATGAAGGTCTTGTAATAACTTCCACATAGATCCATATAGAAGGTCATTCTTTGACGATCTTGTGAAATTCTCGTCGATGTCCTGGTATGAAGTTGCTTATACTTAAAGTACTGGTTTCCTACCTTCACACTGTTTAGGGTCTCTTGCCGGGATATTTTTTTCTTTTACGATTGCCTCGATCTTGCAGAAAGAGGTTCAAAAGTGGAGCGCTGGTCAGCCTCAATATACACAGGGTTCCTGTAGTTAAACCCGCAACCAGCTAGAAAAACTTGCACGATGCGTTTGTCCAGAAGTTATGCCAAGTCTGATATGTATTAGCTAAGGAGTCCTCTACGACCTGGCTTAGCCAATTCTGTCTTAGCAAACCCATAAAGCTGAGTTGTTCACTCACGCTCACTCACGAGTTGCAAGTGGACCTTGCGACATCTTTGTACAGAGTTTGTGCCGTTTCAGCGGATATGTTCTTCGGAGGCTTCCTTGTTTTTTGATGTTTTTTGTAGTTTGAAG
>CAMXCT020006585.1:334854-388811 GCA_947184155.2 Cladocopium goreaui
AAATTAGTAGCAAACTAGAAAGCTCGTAAGCTAGTAAACTAGCACTCGCACGGTCTCAATCATGTCAGTGCAGTGGCTTGGTATCGCGACAATGCTTTTTCAGGATAATCTAGATTATTTTGGTCGGAACATGTCGGAAGGAAGGATTAGTTCATAATATGAGCAGAGTCCAAAACACCCTTCATGATCCTTCATGTAGTTAGAGGGAGTTGTGCGGTATAGCCGCTGCCCAGTGTACGCACAATCCGGCATTCGGCGTAACTAGAACCCTGTGCAAGATTGTGCAAGTCAAAACCATAGAGCTGAAGTATAGCAAGAGCGTAAGCGAACCCATGCGACATAGACATTCAATCACACGTCTTGGGCGCCACGCGTATATACCAATGTTGGGCCCAAGTGAATCCATATGTTTTCTCTGCTGTGTCCAGATTGTGTTGGCATTTGGAACCTGGTACATAATGGGTTCGCAATGGACCTGGCATGTCTCCAAACTTTGTGACCCTTGTTGAGTTTTTCAATGGTTTTCTTAAGGTTTTTCAATACTTTTGTCTTTGGGAGTCCTTGGCTGATTGCCGCCAGTTGCTGCAAGTTGTTTTGCTATATCTTGTTTGCTTTCCTGTCTCGATGCCGTCAGCAGCAGTGGCCCCAGTGGACCTCGATGTCCAGAGGAGCACCATTTTGATGAATTTGCCACCTGGCCAAAATGAAGCGAAGCATAGCATTGGGCAGCAACAGGCATGAAGAGGACGAACACACATTCAGATGCATTCTTGTCATGCATTCACACCGACGGTAGGATAGATTGGCCACGAGAGAGAGGGGGAGAGAGAGACAAGGAGACAAGGAGACAAGGAGACAAGGAGACACGGAGACAAGGAGACAAGGAGACAAGGAGACAAGGAGACAACACCTAGCGAACCAGAACCTAAAGACCATGTTGTGGGAGATCTGGAAAAAGCGGAATCTTTTGCAAGATTCCTTGTCAGGTTTCAGACTTTTTTCTTTGGCAGGCCAGGCATTCATGCCAGAGCAGGCAAATTCGTACAAGCGATAGTTGCTGCCATTCTGGAGAAACTCTTGAATAAGATGCTCCTTTCTTTGATCCTTCTGAAAGCGTCATTGCTTCAAGTATATCTCCTGCAGGCTCCCCACGGAGCTGCTCCGTGCCAATTTCGGATGTTTGCCTAGGTGTCCGTTTTTATATTAAACTTAAAGGCTCCTCCATCGGGGCATGCACATGCAGATAGTTTCCAAGAGATTGAAGGCAGCTCAAAGTTGTTCGACAATTGGGCCTTTCCTGCATCTATTCTGATAGTGTAGGGCAACACCACGTTGATTAGGAGTCATTGACTCTTTCCCTTATTTTCATGCCTTTTCCCTAGTTTAATTTTGGTCTCATCTTTGTCTCATCTGTGTCTCATGTTTATCTCATCTTTGTCGCATGTGGATCTCATCGGTGTCTCATCTTTGTCTCATCTTTGTCTCATCTTTGTCTCATGTGTGTCTCATCTGTGTCTCATCTGTGTCTCATGTGTGTCTCATCTGTGCCCCATCTTTGTCTCATGTGTGTCTCATGTGTGTCTCATCTTTGCTTCGTGTGTGTCTGTGTGTGTCTCACGTGTGTCTCATCTTTGTCCCATCTTTGTATCATGTGTGTCTAATGTGTGTTGCATCTGTGTCTCATTTGTGTCTCATCTTTGTCTCATCTTTGTCTCATCTTTGTATCATGTGTGTCACATGTGTGTTGCATTTGTGTCTCATCTGTGTCTCATCTTTGTCTTATCTTTGCCTCATTGTGTCTCATGTGTGTCCCATCTGTGTCTCATCTTTGTCTCATGTGTGTTTCATGTGTGTCTGGAGACAGTATGTCTCAGCTTTTTCTCATCTGTGTCTTATCTGTGTCTCATGTGTGTCTCATCTTGTGTCCCATGTGTCTCTCATCTTTGTCTCATCTTTGTCTCATGTGTGTCTCATCTTTTGTCTCATCTTTGTCTCATCTTGTGTCTTATCTGTGTCTCATGTGTGCCCCATCTTGTGTCTCATCTTTGTCTCATGTGTGTCTCACGTGTGTTTCATGTGTGTCTCATCTTTGCATCATGTGTGTCTCATCTTTGCATCATGTGTGTCTCATCTTTGTCTCATGTGTGTCTCATGTGTGTCTCATCTTGTGTTTCATCTTTGTTTGGTCTGTGTCTCATGTGTTTCTCATCTTGTGTCTCATCTTGTGTCTCATCTGTGTCTCATGTGTTCGTTCAGCATTTTGTGTCTTATCTTTGTCTCATCTTTGTCCCTTGTGTGTCTCATGTGTGTCTTATGTGTGTCCCATCTTTGTCTCATGTGTGTCATGATGTATGTCTCATCTTTGTCTCATGTGTGTTTCATGTGTGTCTGCAGACAGTGTCTTATCTTTGTCTCATGTGTGTGTGTGTGTCCCATCTTGTGTCTGATGTGTGTCCCATCTTGTGTCTCATGTGTGTCTCGTCTTTGTCTCATCTTGTGTCTAATGTGTGTCCCATCTTGTGTCTCATGTGTGTCTCATCTTGTGTCTCATCTTGTGGCTCATCTTGTGTCTCATGTGTGTGTGTGTAGCAGTGTAGCATTTCGTGTCTTATCTTTGTCTCATCTGTGCCTCATGTGTGTCCTATCTTGTGTCTCACCTTTGTCTCATCTGTGTGTCTTATCTGTGTGCCCCATCTTGTCTCTCATGTGTGTCCCATCTTGTGTCCCATGTGTGTCTCATCTGTTTCTCATCGATGATCTTTGTCCCATCTTTTTGCCAAGCTCAGCCAAGGCCGGTGAGAAAGAACACCAGTTCCAAGGCAGCGGCCGCAATTTGATCATCAGAACTTATGAGGTCCCATGACTGTGCTAGCCTAGCGGCGGCCTAGTGGCCCCAGGAAGAAGTGTTTGATTGCGCCGGCTAAGCCACTGCAGTTCCATATGATCATTATTATCAGAAAAAATTACTGGGATGGATAGAGGGGTTCAAAGTCATTGTTCTTTTTAAGTTTGTTTCCAAGTTTGACTTTTTGATAGCTTTCTCATTCTTCCTCAGCCGCTTTGCTTTAACATGTTGAAGATAAAACAAGGTTCAAGAATGATGATAATATGAATATGCATAGAATGTGCATGCCGGATGCCTATGCAAATATGAACACGCCTGGAACCATATGAACTTGGAAAGAACAGATGTACAAATGGGTACCCGCGCCTGCAAAATCACCAGCCCACATGCGGGTTCTTGCCATATTGCGCCAACAATGCTGAGAAAGTCACAGTTTGCCTTGCAAACTCAGGATTTCATGCAGAATGCAATTGGTGGAGTGGTGACGCGTGCTTCCAAGGATGTCCAATTGCACGCAACTCACACGCTAGAGCCGCTAGAGTGCTGGCTATTGCCATCGTTTTCTGCTGTTTGCCAAGCTGTTTGCGGTTTGTGTGGTGCGCACCGCGCCCCATGCATCGGTCTGTCGTATTCTTTTAATTCTCTTGTCGACCTTCGACAGGACTTGGCCAGGTGGGCTACGGAGGTGCCATGAGCACCTGCTGAGGATAAGGAAAAACTGAAGTGAGAATCGGCCCTGGACGGGTAATGTTCAATAATAAGTTCAATAGATGATTCAGGATTTTTGCGGACTCTTGCGGACTCTTGCCTTTCCTGTTGGCATTTGCGTTTGTTTTTTTGATGGCTTGTCCTTTGTGCAAACGGATGATGGTAGCTTCCCGCAAATACCGCCATAAGGTGCCGAAAGATTGGCATGGCTGCCAAACGGTAGAGCTGGGTTCTGGATGTGGTTTAGTCAGCAGTGTGTCTCGACGAAAGGGTGCTGTCATAACAGTCCGGTTCTGATTTTCGGCTTGCATGCCATTGCTTTGTCTCGTGTGGAGGAGAGACTAGGGTGACATAGGGTGACTAGGAGACCTGTCATGTAGATCTTGTAGCAGATTTTGGCGGTGGCACAGCCTCGCGCAGCCCACCATGGAGTGACAACATGTGGGCACACATGCTGTGACGAACGTTTTGCCTTTTCTAAGGCCCTTCTTCGAATGGGAGCCCACATTGTTGCTACTGACCTCGCGGAAATCCTCCCACACTTGGAGTACAACATTTCGCTGAATGCATATTCAGGCCTGGGTTCAATACGATGTTGTAATGCAATATAATGTAATGTATTCTTGTTGAAAATGTTGAAAAGAAAGTGAAACACACACATAAATGTAAATATTACATAATATTACACCGATACACACACATACACATATACACACTGTCCTCAATGATTGTACGTGAGTACGGTCGGTACATTGGACCCGACTTTGCAGTTTGAGGTGCTGTACAGGTGCATTCAATGCGTAGGCTGCGACTCGATGTTATGTCACTTTATGCCCGGGGAAAAAAGTAATCTTATAATGACTTTGAGTTTTGGAACACGTCGAACTTGTCAACCAGCAGGTGCAAGTCATTGCAAGTCGCTGTTTTCAGGATATGGCAAATGCTGCTGTCTTCCAAGACCTTCTAACTTCCAACATTTTCCAACCTGTTGAAACTGAGCACCAAAAAGATACACAAAGGATGGCCAGTCCGGCAGGCTGCGACGAGTGGCATGTGCAAGCATTGAATTGGGACAGTTCAAGCGAAACCTGGATCAGATGTGATGAGGCAATCAGGTTGTCCAGTCGGGTTTGTTCCGTTTATCCATGTTCATCCCATGTAATATATGCTCAGTATGCACGGATTAGTTTGGCATGGGTTCGGGCTAAGGTTCGGGCTAAGGATCGGGCTGCCTTGCGATCAAAGCTTGGAAGCAGCGGTGCAGATGCAATTTTTGCAGCAAACTGAACCTTGCTACAATATGCTAAAAATTGCTAAAACATGTTTCAACTTGTCAAGTCCAATCTGTTGAGGTCTGTGCTTGATTTGCTTGGGCTAGTCTCATTGTGTAGCCCACGCCCCACGGATCTGGAACGGGCTGTGAATTCAAAACGTGGCAGCCCCAGGTGTTTACACTCGTGACACTGTCGGGATGTTCCTCAAGACTCTCAAGGCCAGCGATGCTTGCGCGGTGGAAACGAGTAAAGGTTATCAAAAGACGTCATTTTCTTCAATGGTTTTAGAATTCTCGTCTGGTCACGCTTGCATTTTTGCCTTTTGTTCTTTGCCTCGTCTCTCCCTCCATCGCGCTCCTTTGAGTCGTTTTGTTTCTGGTGCATTGAAGCTGATGTTCGCAGACTGCTTTCAACACAATTGCATGGTTCGAACCTCTAACTCTTCCTAGCTTTGAGATGCTTTGGCCGCACACGCTTGGCCTGAAGTTGTTGGAGCTGACCGACCCTATCGGATGTGTATGTTGCCGTGATGTTGCCCCAGACACGCTTGCTGCCAAAGGTTAAGACAACTTGCGCGTTGAAGAGGCTCTACCATACTTGTACGTAGTCGCAGCATGTTACAGCGCATGATTGCTCTAAACATACCCAAACCTTTCGGTGGCATCAGTTCAAACAAAAGATGCTCAAGCAAATAGATCAAAAAATGACAGCCAGAAGTTCAGTAACGCAGGGCCAACCGGCAATCCACACTGGGGAATTAAGCTCTGAACGTTTGCGGCGCCCACCCCGTGACTGCCAGCTGTTAGCTGCAGGAAGCACGATGAACACCAACACACAGCAATATGAGCGATACAAACATACAAAACAAGACGCAACCAAAACAAGACGCAACCAAAACATGACGCAACCTATACCAAAATGCGCATTGATTCACATGTTTTGCACATTTCAATTTCTTGAGGCATTGTCTGGCCCAGACACTCTCGCGCTGATGTGCGGGGTTCCAGTGCCGCCTGCCATGCTGCAGGACGGCGTGGCCTGGTTTGTTTTCAGATAGCAGTTTTTTTTTGGTAATTGCAAATTTCAGATCACTCCTTGATGATGAAGGCTTGCGCACGTATTTGTATATAATCTTAGCTTCGGATTAATAAGGGGGGCACCCCCCGCGCAATAATGTAAAGCCTCCCCGAAATTATATATTTTTTTTTTTTATAGGATTTCAGTCTCAAAGGGGTTTGAAACAGGTTCAGGTCATTTCCCCCGAAATGGATGTAACCGAGATTCCTTTTCCAATGTTTACATACATACATACATACATACATGCATACATACTTACATAAATACATACATACAAACATACGTACGTATGTACATCCATCCATCCATCCATCCATCTCCATCCATCTCCATCCATCTCCATCCATCTCCATCCATCTCCATCCATCTCCATCCATCTCCATCCATCTCCATCCATCTCCATCCATCTCCATCCATCTCCATCCATCTCCATCCATCATCCATCCCATCCATCCATCCATCCATCTTCATCCATCTTCATCCATCTTCATCCATCTTCATCCATCTTCATCCATCTTGATCCATCTTGATCCATCTTGATCCATCTTGATCCATCTTGATCCATCTTGATCCATCTTCATCCATCTTCATCCATCTTCATCCATCTTCATCCATCTTCATCCATCTTCATCCATCTTCATCCATCTTCATCCATCTTCATCCATCTTCATCCATCTTCATCCATCTTCATCCATCTTCATCCATCTGCATCCATCTGCATCCATCTGCATCCATCTGCATCCATCTCCATCCATCTCCATCCTGTGAAGTTTGGTGCCGAGGGATTGGTCATTTGCACATCCATGAACCATGGGTTGTGACTGCAGTGCACTGGGCCGAGATTCATTAGAAAAGGCGCGTCGTTCTTTGCATGCCATGGCCATTTGATTTCTTTGAACACCATTTGCAAGCAGCACGCATTTTGGTGAGTTGGCACCGGAGCCTGGTGTCATGTTTTACAACATGTCGGATGGTGGCGATTCAGATGGTGCATTTGATGGTTTTCATGCTAATGCTGCCTATGAATTTGACCTCTTCGGCGATGACTACGAAAGTAGTTTTGATCCTGTTGATCAGCATTTCGATGATCGTTCACCTCCGGATGTTGGACAGACCGATAGCAGATCCAGGGTTAGCACATGTTGGCGATGCTACAGTTGCAATGCTGACAACTATACTTGGTCGACCTCCCACAGCAAGTGGACATGCATGGTTTGTGGCTCAGATGAGTTCTATGATGTGACTCAGCCACGTCGGCATGAGACACAGGATGGATGTTGGTTGTACCTGCCCAAGGCCAATTCAGATGACAAGCAATCGACACTTTCAGAACATGCACCGCCGGATGACTCTTGGAACGGCGACGGCGAAAGGAACGACAGTGAGGGACATACTACTGATCCAATTGTTGATCCTGACGCGCTGTCAGTTCAGGGACGTCGACGGCGACGAAGAGCGCGACGAACGAATCAAACACCGGACACGGAAGTGCCACAGTTGAACAACAATACGTCAGCCGGAAACGATCAAATTGTGGATTTGTTAACACAACTGGTGGCGAATCAGAACAAAAAGAGTGACAGCAGCAGTGCATCATGGACATCGAGACAGGGCCCATTCAAAGGGGTTCGATGGCGAGGCGGCACACCGCCATCTCCGCCACCTTGGAGGAACTCCAACGACTTGAGAGCCTTCGCACGTTGGGAGCGCAAGATCGACGTGTGGAGCATGCAGATTAAGCCCTTCATGCCCATGTCAGATGCTGCATTGATGTTGTTCACTTCATTAACTGGTGAAGCAGAGTTGGAAACAGAACATTTGGACATCAACAAGATCAATACATCCGATGGCATCAAGTATCTCATGGATTCATTGAGGGAACCCCTGCAGCAGAAGTTGCTTTTCCAGAAGCGCAAACTGCTTGCTGACTACGAACAGGTTGCCCGGTACCCCAACGAGTCGGTTCGTCAGTTCTCCAATCGATACGTTCGGGTGGAGAAAGACCTTGCTGCCATTGGAGTCTCTACATCTGGAATGTACGACAGCGAGTCACGTGGCAACCGCCTTCTGGAAAGGACTCGACTGACACCGGATTTGCAGAGACTTGTTTTGATTGGAGCTGGGAACACTTTGGAATTTGATCGGATCCGTGAATCACTCAATTTTCAATTTCCTGATTTCCGTGCTGCTCCACAAGTGATGGGTCACAACTCTGGCGGATCCTCAAAAGGGAAAGGCAAAGGCACTTCATCGACTTCATCTACGACCTTGTCATCAAGCCCTTCAGCATCCTCGTCCAGTACGAGTTCGGGCTCAGCTTCCAAGTTTTCCAAAGGAAATCATCCAAGAAGGGTGTACCAAGCTGACCACGAGCCTGAGCTAGATCAGATCCCTGAGGAATCTGGTGAAGCCGAGGACGATATGGCTGAAGAGTTTGAAGATGCTGAAGAATATCATCAAGATGATGATGCCGCTGGAGATGATGGAGAACCAGATGACAACCAAGATGATGATGTGGAAAACTTGGCATCGGTGTTGACGGTGACTTCGAAGAAATTAGCCTCAACGGTGCTTGGCAGGAAGTTCACTGGTCGACCTCGAAGCCTTGAAGAGCGAAAGCGGACTTCAACCTGTGCAGCATGTGGCCAGACCGGCCATTGGGCTGGAGATGCCATATGTGCAGCCTCAGCGAAAACCAACTCCAAAGGAGCTGGCAAACAATCGAAAGATGGCGGAAAAGGCAACGCTTCAGGTAAGCATCAGGGGCAAACCCACACCAAGAAGGCCTATGTTGTCAACTTTCCTGGGGAACTACCTCTTGAAGTACCACATCCACCTGGGGAAGATGCTATATCGGGTTCATCCGCATCATTGGGAACAAGTTCAGCATTGGGGAATCCTTCATCGTTTTATACTTTCACGACTACACATCTAGTTGAACATGACCCCTTTAATGCCTACATCGCCGAAATCATCAACTTTGCCGGGTACATGATTGTTGACACGGCATGCCAAAGATCATGTTGTAGTAGACGATGGTTGGATATCCATAGCAAGATCATGGGCAACTACCGGTTTAGACCCCTCATGGTTGAAGCTTCGGACAACTTCCAGTTCGGCTCAGGAGGGCTGCATGTTGCGAGCAAGCGGGCATATCTCCCAGCAGCATTACCAGGTCAGCCGACTCAGGGTTTACTGCTTGGAGTTAGTGTTTTGGAAGATGCTCAGATTCCTTTTTTGGCTAGCAATGTCATGCTTGAGAAGTTGGGATGTGTCATCGACACGGTACGAGAGCGTTTGCGTTTCGAGTTCATTGGTGTTGACATTCCACTTCATCGAAAACATGGTCACTATGTTGTCAACATTGCCAAGTTCACGCAACATGCACACATGTCAGATGTTTGGAAAATCATGTCAACAGATGAGTTTTTGAAAAGCCCTGATCCTGAAGTGATGATCGCAGCAACTCTTGCACAAGCGAGTGAACACCCAATTCGAGATCCAGCTCATGCAGCGAGTCACCAACGTCCCACCAGAATGGCTTCAGCGCTGGCGGAACTTCATGATCCGCCTGATGACGTTGTGTTTCAGGACACTGCGGAGCATGAGCAGGATGGTGCGACTTCGAATGGCACCACGATCATGGATGACCATGCTGGAACAGCACAACTTGACGTTGGAGTTTCAGGCCGAGAATGCTTCCAGACGTCGTCCAGTCCCAAGTCTTTGCACTCATCCAAGCTTCCGAAGGTATGGAAACAAGGCAGGACGTTTCAGCCAATGCAACGACTGCCTGCTGAAGTACAAGTACAATCAAGAACGACAAGGCTGGGAGGTCTATGGAGAGCAGCCCTCACAGCGCTCATCACAATTGCCACTGCCCTCTCCTTCGACCATCCTGCCATCAACGAATCCGAGAGCCATGGGGTCTCGACCCAAGGCCCGAGCAGCCAGGACAGCTTCGAGGAGCTCTATGGCACCATCAGAGGCTATGACACCATGGGAGGAAGCTGGGATGACCTTCGAGGAGTACGATGCCGCAATGACGAGCGCACCTCATCTGGATTCAGACGAACCAGACGGCTATCCACCTTACGACGAGGGCTACGATTGGACATCGATCGCCTGAACGAGGACTACTGGGAGCTTGCAGCCGGATGCTGCATACGGCATCACCTGGTGCCCCGCAATGAGCTCTTTGACCCCTACGACACAGACTGTCCAGTAGCTCTTCATCGTCTACGACAAGTTGGTGCGGCCGAGATTGAATATGAAGACGGCAAGTTGGAGGTGGTGCACTATAATTGGACAAGGAGATCCAACAAGCAGACCTCTTCACCTTGGACTGGCCGCACAGTTTTCCAGTTCAAGGAGTTCAGCAAGAATGACTTGACGAACGCCTGCAAGCGTGGTCTTCTTCAACGACTACGTCATGCAGCGAAACTTCAAGAAGTTGAGAAGGTTTTAATGACCAAGGTCAAACCAAGGTTTCGAAAATCACGAGTCGACCTCCTTGAGACCTTTGCGGGGGCGGCCAACATCAGCAAGCAGGCTTCAGCATGGGGCCTCAAGTCTTTGGAACCGTTGGACTACAACACAGGCTATGACCTTGCCGAACCTGACACCCAACGCCAGGTGACTTCAATGATTTCCAATTACAGACCACTGCTCCTACTGCAAGGAGTCGAATGCGGACCTTGGAGCATCCTTCAGGACAATACCAACTTTGTTCACCGCCCAGATGAGCTTGCAGAATGGCGTGAAACCATCCGTCCTATGATCGATCAGGTGGTCAAATGGTGCGAGCAGCAGGATGATGAGGGCCGATTTTGGCTCATTGAGAACCCAGAGACAAGCAGACTTTGGAAGGAGCCTGCTATGAGGAGATTGCTTGCAAGACCATCGACGAGGACGACTACATGCCACGCTGGGGCCTATGGAGCTGTGAACAGCAAAGGCAACATGATCAAGAAGCCACACACATTTTGGGGCAACTGCCCAAAAATCCTCGAACAACTCGGCGACAAGCTGAATGCCGAGGAATGCAAACTATGTGAACCACTTCAAGGACGAGAAACCACTTTGAGCCAACACTACTGCCAGGGCATGGTTGATGCGATCCTGCTCGGGCTACATCAGACAGCCGCAGAACAAGATCCAATGCGACCACATTCCTATGCAACCTATGCCATCGACTCCAACGAGGTGAACCAGTCTTTGGAGGCTTGGCAAGAACTTTTCGACAAGGCCGAGCAACTGTTCAGACAGACCAGGATGAAGAACATTGTGCTCGCCCAGAGCGACAACTTTTGGCAGGACGTTCGCAGATTGGTCCCATGGCACACCCTTGAAAGGGTACAGATAGCAAAACAGCCTGCCATTCATCGATTTCCAACACATGTGCCTCACACTCATCGAGGTTCGGCATTGCTCTTCAACGACGGCTCCAGAGATGTGACGGTTGAGGACCTGACCGACATTCGATATCCCAAAGGACGATTCCAAAAACCTGTCAACATTGGCATATTCTTCTTTGGCATGGCCCATTCTCCTCAACAAGAACCAGATCAACAACAGCCTCAACCTGCTTCAGTACAACCGCACGTTGAGGATAATCCCATTGCCAGAGCAGATTTCCTTGACAGAGACATCACTTTCCCTGAGAACAAGGACTACAACAACGATACAAAGAACATCGTGACAAGACTTCACAAGAACCTGGGACATCCACCAGCAACTGAACTGAAGAAACTACTGGCGATGAACGGTGTTTCCAATCAGAAGATCCTTGCGGCCGCAGATGACCTCATTTGCGGTTCTTGCAAAAGGACCAGAGCCCCAATGAAACCCGCACCTTCGTCAATGCCTCAGTCAAACTTCAGACAGTTTGCAGATGCTATCCAACTTGACATTGTCTACATCCGCGACATCACTGGCCAGAATTTCCCTGTTTTGGGAATTATTGATGAATGCACCCATCTACACCAAGCATGCATCCTTGAAAGCAGACTGCCTGAAGAAGTCCTTCGGAAGTTCGTCCAGACTTGGTCTCAACCTTTTGGATTTCCATTAGTCTGCCGACTTGATGCTGATGGAAGTTTTCGAGCAGCCTTCGAAGAACATTTGGACGCCACCGGAACATTTGCTGACTTCGTTCCACCAGAAGCTCACCACAGAATGGGCCTGATCGAACGGCACAATGCCACCTTGAGGGCCATCGCTGAGCGCGTGATTGATGCGCAAGGCGTTGTGGGCTTCAATCAGATGGAAATGGCCATTGCAGGAGCCACCTTTTCAAAGAACTCATGCACTTGGTCTTCCGGACGGCCTCCCTACATAGCTGCTTTTGGACGGATTCCACGACACGGGGGACTAGATCTACTTTCAGACCAACACGGACTTGCAGTTGGATCCACACAGGGCCAGATGCACCAGTTGGCTGACACCTTGAGGGCCGAAGCTCAGCAGCAGATTGCTGCGATGACTGTGGATTCCTCTTTTAGACGAGCTCTTTTGAGGAAAGCCAAGCCAAGCCCCGAGGATGAGTATGTCATCGGCGACACTTTGGCATACTGGAGATGGACTACAAGAAGTGGCAAGAAACGTGGTGGCTACAAATTAGCCAGGATGTTGGGATTTGACCCTGACGGCAAATCCTTGTGGGTTCAGTCTGGAACCAACACCATCAAGCTGGCCCGTGAACAAGCCAGGAAGGCCTATGGTTTTGAAGCTTGGCATCCAGACCCATCAGATCTTCAAGCTCTACGTATGGCATCTGAGAACATCAAGAAGGGCATTTTTGATGACGAGACCATTCCTATTCAGAACGATCCATACCAGGAGCTTGGGAATGATGACCACCTCAAAGAGACCTTCCTTGAACCTGCGCCACTACCAGCTCTTCATCCAATTCAACAACTACAACCTGAACCTGCGCTTCAGGTGGTGCCACATTCTTCAGAACTATCTCAACCTTCTTCAGTACTACCTGAGCTACCTCAACAACCAGAGGCACAACAACATACTCAGATCAACACACAACAAGAAATTAGCAATCAACATCAACAGACCAACATCCACATAGAAGTGACATCACCAACCTACAGACAAACAATCAATCAACAAGCAAACACTTTTGGACTTACACAAGAACAGCTGAGACGCCCAGCTGTGAGAACACCAGTACGCAGAACAAACAGAAGCAGGACACCTAGCAAGAGAAAACAACCAGCAATACCCGAAACACCCGACATACCTGCAGCACCAGCAACACCGTTGTTGGACACACCGCCACAAGCATCACACACACACAGAACACACAGCCAGACACAGCAGTCGTGATATCCGACGACGAGGTCGGCGACACAGCGCCAGTCACACCACCTGGCATTAGCAAACAGGCAGGAACAGACACAGCACCAGCACCTCTAACACCGGCGAAACGACCGCTTGAAACACACACAGGGCCTAGCACACCAAGGTCGCGAACGTCCCAAGCAGCACAGCCAAACACAGAGGTGCAAGCAGAAGCAACATCCAAGCCTGATGCTACAACGTTTCACAATCAGCTTGTCAATATGGCAGCACCAGAATTCAAACAAGCCTACACGGCTAGCATGACAGCACCGAATCAGCACAGCCCACAGCACTGCAAGTTTCACCGTACAGCAACTCAAGCATCGATGACCTACACAACAGAAGGCATCGAACTTAGAGACAAACACTTCGATGGCACCGAAGAGATCTACATGCCACACAAGAGCAACACGTGCTTCAAAGCATACCAGGCAAATGCAGAATATGAAGGTGACGGCATCAGCGATGACTCAGACGTATCGCAAGATGACATGTCCACCTCCAAGGCACAACAACCGTCTCTTACACGACAACAACAGAAAGCCTTGGATAAAGAACTGCCGTGGAGGACCATCATGGAACGTGGGGGCGACTATCTCCAGGCATTCATCGACGCCACCAAAGCTGAGGAGACATCGTGGATGCAGTATGACTCCGTCGAGCCCCTCTCCAAGGCCGAGGCAGACAAGATCATGGCTTCAGCTGAAGGACGAAAAAGGATCTTGAAGTCTAGGGCAGCCTTTAGAGACAAGGCAAAAGGGGCTGGCCCAGTTCGGGCCAAATGCCGAATTGTGGCATTGGGTTGCCTTGATCCAGATCTCTACTCACTGAACAGAGACAGTGCAACGCCAACACGTCAAGCTGAGATGATCATCTATGCCATCTTCATCTCAGGTTACAACAAGAAGATGGGACAAGGAGAAGTCACATGGACACTATGGGCAGGAGACGTCAAGACTGCCTTCCTCCAAGGAGAGCCCGAGCCGAGGCACGCTCCACTATATCTGTCCCCACCAAGAGATGGTATATGCATTGCAGCTGGCGTGCTACCTGCACCTCTATACAGAATCAAGGGAAACATCTATGGGTTGGCTTCAGCACCAAGAACGTGGACAACGCATGTCTGCCGACGCCTCAAGGAATGTGGATGGCAACAACATTCACTTGACAAGATGCTGTTCTTTTTGTACCAGCGTCCAGCCGGCTTCAAGGAAGAAATCCTGGTCGCCGCTGCAATTGTCTATGTAGACGATTTCTTAGTGACGTTCAACGAATATTTCAATCACCAGGAACTCCTCCAAATATTCAACTGGGGTAGTCAAACCACTTTGACCACCGAGAACCACTTGGAATTCAAGGGGAAGGAGATTTACTTGCGCTATGACAAGCGCGGGTTCTATGTCCTGGAGATTAAACAGCAGAAGTTCATTGAGGCCTTCAAGAGCGGCAAGATCAGTGGCAAAAAGGATGACCCTTTGAAACCCAGTGATTTCCCAGAGTACCGTTCAGTGGCCGGAAGTTTGCAATGGGTTTCTGGACAGACGCGTCCAGATGTGGCAGCGACAGTAAGCTTGCACAGCAAAGGCAGTAAAGCACAGTACAGCGATTTGCTGGCAATGTATGATGCAGTTGAACATCTGCGGAACACCAAGACCAAGGGCTTCATCATGAACCCCGTGAACATTAATCAGTCCACCATCATGGTCACCTACTCCGATTCTTCATGGGCGAATGCGGAGAACTATGCCTCACAGCATGGATGTTTGGTGCTCCTAACAGATACGCGCGCTACTGAAGTGGCAACACATGGTTGCCTGATTGACTGGAAAAGCTCAAGGTCAAGCAGAGTTTGCCGTACTAACGCTAGCGTTAAGTCGTATCAGCTTGTAAAAGTCGTATCGGGAGGCCGTGCGCCTGGAAAAAGTTCAAGTTTGGCATCGCCACAACTTTTAGTAATTGAACAATTTCATTGTTTTGGGGCCGTGCGGCTGGAAAAAGTTCAATGTTTTTTATTGCGTTGATTTTAAAAAAATATATTTGATCATTCTTTCAAGGGGGCAAACGCTGGTTGCTGCTTGCCTGCTGCTTGCCTGCTGCTTGCCTGCTGCTTGCCTGCTGCTTGCCTGCTGCTTCCTTGCTGCTTGCCTGCTACTTGCTGCTGATTGCTGCTGCTTGCTGCTGCTTACCTGTTGCTGCTCACCTGCTGCTCACCTGCTGCTCACCTGCTGCTCACCTGCTGCTTGCCTGCTGCTTGCCTGCTGCTTCTGCTCCATGCTGCTGCTTGCTGCTGCTTGCTGCTGCTTACCTGCTGCTGCTCACCTGCTGCTCACCTGCTGCTTGCCTGCTGCTTCTGCATACTGCTGCTTGCTGCTACTTTCTGCTGCTACTTGCTGCTGCTTACCTGCTGCTGCTCACCTGCTGCTCACCTGCTGCTCACCTACTGCTTGCCTGTTGTTGCTGCTCCTTGCTGCTCCTTGCTGCTCCTTGCTGCTCCTTGCTGCTGCTTGCTGCTGCTTGCTGCTGCTTGCTGCTGCTTGCTGCTGCCTGCTCCTGCTTGCTGCTGCTTGCTGCTGCTTGCTTCTGCTTGCTGCTGCCTGCTCCTGCTTGCTGCTGCTTGCTGCTTGCTGCTTGCTGCTTGCTGCTTGCTGCTTGCTGCTTGCTGCTTGCTGCTTGCTGCTTGCTTGCTTGCTTGCTGGCTGGCTGGCTGGCTTGCTGGCTTGCTGGCTTGCTGGCTTGCTGGCTTGCTGGCTTGCTGCTGCCGCTGCTGCTGCTGCTTGCTGCTTGCTGCTGCTTGCTGCTGCTTGCTGCTGCTTGCTGCTGCTTGCTGCTGCTTGCTGCTGCTTGCTGCTGCTTGCTGCTGCTTGCTGCTTGCTTGCTTGGCCTGCTGCTGCTTGCTGCCTGCTGCTGCTTGCTGCTTGCTGCTTGCTGCTTGCTGCTTGCTGCTTGCTGCTTGCTGCTTGCTGCTTGCTGCTTGCTGCTTGCTGCTTGCTGCTTGCTGCTTGCTGCTTGCTGCTTGCTGCTGCTGCTGGCTGCTGCTGCTTGCTGCTGCTTGCTGCTGGCTGCTTGCTGCTTGCTGCTTGCTGCTTGCTGCTTGCTGCTTGCTGCTGGCTGCTTGCTGCTTGCTGCTTGCTGCTTGCTGCTTGCTGCTTGCTGCTTGCTGCTTGCTGCTTGCTGCTGCTGCTGCTTGCTGCTGCTGCTTGCTGCTGCTGCTTGCTGCTTGCTGCTGCTTGCTGCTGCTTGCTGCTGCTTGCTGCTTGCTGCTGCTTGCTGCTGCTTGCCTGCTGCTGCTGCTGCTTGCTGCTGATTGCTGCTGCTTGCTGCTGCTTGCTGCTTGCTGCTTGCTGCTTGCCTGCTGCTGCTTGCTGCTTGCTGCTTGCTGCTTGCTGCTGCTGCTCTGCTTGCTTGCTGCTTGCTTGCTTGCTTGCCTGCTTGCTTGCCTGCCTGCCTGCCTGCCTGCCTGCCTGCCTGCCTGCCTGCTTGCTGCTTGCTGCTGCTGCTTGCTTGCTGCTTGCTTGCTGCTGCTTCTTGCTGCTTTCTTGCTTGCTTTCTTGCTTTCTTGCTTTCTTGCTTGCTTTGCTTGCTTGCCTGCTTGCTTGCCTGCTTGCTTGCCTGCTTGCTTGCCTGCTTGCTTGCCTGCTGCTTGCCTGCTGCTGCATGCTGCATGCTGCTGCATGCATGCTGCATGCTGCTGCATGCTGCTGCTGCTGCTTGCTGCTTGCTGCTGCTGCTGCTGCTGCTGCTGCTGCTTGCTGCTTGCCTGCTGCTGCTTGCCTGCTGCTTGCCTGCTGCTGCTTGCCTGCTGCTGCTTGCCTGCTGCTGCTTGCATGCTGCTGCTTGCCTGCTGCTGCTTGCATGCTGCTGCTTGCCTGCTGCTGCTTGCCTGCTGCATGCTGCTGCATGCTGTTCCCTGCTGCTGGTTGCCTGCTGCTTCTTGCCTGCTGCTGCTTCCCTGCTGCTGCTTGCCTGCTGCTGCTGCTGCTGCTGCTGCTGCTTGCCTGCTGCTGCTGCTTGCCTGCTGCTGCTGCTGCTTCCTCCTC
The DNA here is from genome assembly GCA_947184155.2 of Cladocopium goreaui. Classification (NCBI taxonomy): domain Eukaryota; class Dinophyceae; order Suessiales; family Symbiodiniaceae; genus Cladocopium; species Cladocopium goreaui. The sequence continues at coordinate 352,152 of CAMXCT020006585.1, forward strand.
CTGCTGCTGTTGCTGCTTCCTCCTGCTGCTGCTTTGTGCTGCTGCCTCCTACTGCTGCCTCCTCCTGCTGCTGCTGCTGCTTCCGCCTGCTGCTGCTGCTTCCTCCTGCTGCTGCTTCCTTCTGTTGCTGCTGCTGCTTCCGCCTGCTGCTTTCTCCTCTGCTGCTTCCTGCTGCTTCCTGCTGCTTCCTGCTGCTTCCTGCTGCTGCTGCTGCTGCTGCCTCCTGCTACTGCTCCTCCTGCTGCTGCTGCTGCTTCCGCCTGCTGCTGCTGCTGCTTTCTCCTCCTGCTGCTGTTGCTTCCTGTTGCTTTCTGCTGCTGCTGCTGCTGCTGCCTCCTGCTGCTGTTGCTTCCTCCTGCTGCTGCTGCTGCTTCCTCCTGGTGCTGTTGCTGCTTCCTCCTGCTGTTGCTGCCACTCGTGCAAACATTTTGCCGAAACAGAAAATAACAGTCTCGGTCGCCTTGTTTGGCGCTGACGGGAGGTATGGGCGGGAGACACCAGCAGAGAGAGGGAATGTTTCTGGCTGGTTGGAATGAAGCATTGCGGTCGCATAGCGCGGTTGTGTCGCTGTGCTCACCATCTGCGCCATCTCGCACCATCTCGCAAGACGGCGCAGACGGCAAGACGGCGCAAGACGGAACAGACACAACAGACGGCGCAGACGGAGCACCGACAAAACCTGCCACGCTTTCCGCCCGCAATGGAATGAAGGTTTTTTTCCAATTCGTAATTCCTGGGTGGATAGGACAACAAACTTCTTGAGAACTGTCCACGACATTGATGCACATCGCGCCAGCCATAGATTTGGTTGCGGAAAACAAGGGGCCCCCATATCCTTATATCATCCTAGATCACAGCCCTGCCAATAGGATTTGCTACAGCTAACCCACTTGCATTGCAAGAAATTTGAGGCTGTACCAATACGGGTTTGATTTGGTCACGCGACGCAGGACATCAATATAATATATTCAAATCCAATAGGATTAGCTGCCGAGAATTTGTTTGTATTAACTTGTGCCCTTCAAAATCATTGCTGTGCGCAATGCTTCGGCTACTTTTAACTACATCTCCAAGTATGGATGAAACAGGCTGTGCCATGGTGATTCTTCTTCCCTGATGTGACTTTCCACTACCTGATGTGACTTCTCCGTATCGCCGCCGTGCCATGGGGATGATGTGACTTTTCCCGCCTGATGTGACTTAAGTACGGTGTTAGTAGCACTCTGGCGGCAGAGGCAAGTGCAGCAGACACCTCAGTAGACCGATCCAGTTTCTGCAATTTGATGATCTCAGAGATCTTGCAACGCATGCAATCCTTTCGAATCACTCTTCCTCTGCGAATGATTCAAGTGACCGATTGCAAATCTCTTTACGATTCAATCATAGCAGAGAATCCGTCCGTAGAGGACAAAAGGACGATCATTTCAGTGCGAAGCATTCAACAATACATCACTGCTGAAAATACCCATTGGGTACCCACACATCTTCAGTGGGCGGACGGTCTCACGAAGTACAGCAAGAAACTGATGACCATTTTCCATGATTGGCTCCAACATCCCTACATTCTTCTCAGAGACCAATCCCAAAAATAAAGGGAGTGTGAAGTTTGGTGCCGAGGGATTGGTCATTTGCACATCCATGAACCATGGGTTGTGACTGCAGTGCACTGGGCCGAGATTCATTAGAAAAGGCGCGTCGTTCTTTGCATGCCATGGCCATTTGATTTCTTTGAACACCATTTGCAAGCAGCACGCATTTTGGTGAGACATCCATCTCCATCCATCTCCATCCATCTCCATCCATCTCCATCCATCTCCATCCATCTCCATCCATCTTCATCCATCTTCATCCATCTTCATCCATCTTCATCCATCTTCATCCATCTTGATCCATCTTGATCCATCTTGATCCATCTTGATCCATCTTGATCCATCTTGATCCATCTTCATCCATCTTCATCCATCTTCATCCATCTTCATCCATCTTCATCCATCTTCATCCATCTTCATCCATCTTCATCCATCTTCATCCATCCTCATCCATCTTCATCCATCTTCATCCATCTTCATCCATCTTGATCCATCTTGATCCATCTTGATCCATCTTGATCCATCTTCATCCATCTTCATCCATCTTCATCCATCCTCATCCATCCTTTTCCATCTATCCGTATTCATCCATCCGTATTCATCCATCCGTATTCATCCATCCATATTCATCCATCCGTATCCATCTGTATCCATCCGTATTCATCCGTATCCATCCGTATCCATCCGTATCCATCCGCATCCATCCGTATCCATCCGTCATCCGTATCCATCCATCCGTATCCATCCGCATCCATCCGTATCCATGCGTATCCATCCGTATCCATCCGCATCCATCCGTATCCATCTGTATCCATGCGTATCCATCCGCATCCATCCGTATCCATCTGTATCCATCCATCCATACATACATGATTGCCTCTTTAGGTCTCCTGGCAGGGCACGGGCACACGGGCACACGTCGGGGTCTGAATGATTTTGGATCATGATCTTAAGTGTCTTAAGTCGAGATTTCAATCTACGTTCAATTGATGTTCAATTGATTTCAACTTACTTTCAATCGATTTTAATCTACTTTCAAGTGGTTGAAAAGTACGTTCCATTGATTTCCATTTACTTTCCAGTGATTTCAATTTACGTTCAATTGATTTAAATGTATTTTCAATTTACTTTCAATGGAGTTTCAATTAATTTCAACTTACGTTCAATTGATTTTCAATTGATTCCGACTTACTTTTAATTGGAATCCCATAGTAATCCCATAGACATATATTAGAAATATCATGGAAATCCCATAGGAATCCCACAGAAATCCTATAGTAATCCCATAGAAATACCATAGAAATCCGTTTTAAATCCCATAGTAATCTCATTGAAATATCATATGAATCCAATAGAAACATCATGGAAATCCCAAAGAAATCCCATAGAAATATCATAGACATACCATAGGAATCCAAAGGAAATTCCATAGACATCCTTTTGAAACCCCATAGGAATCCCATAGAAATACCACAGACACCCCTTTAGAAACACCATAGAACATCAGAGAAACACGACAAAATTCCATAGAAATCCCATAGAAAAGTTTTAGGCATCCCATAGAAACACCATAGAAATCAAGGAGAGGATGCCAGGAGAATTGAACTAAGTAAGAGACAAACGCTATAGCAAAGGAAAGGGGAAAAGGATCTTGGAAAAACATCACTTCAAAAAAACCTGGGCACACTAGAGGACCCCCACAACAAACATACTATTGAAAATCAGGGTAGCTCATGGGCTACCCCCTTGAAAAATTGTTTGAGTGCTTTTTTTTTAATGGGGTTTTAATAAGACATCCGATATTTTGGGAAATTAGACATCTTGAGAATTCCAAAAGAATGGAGATAAGAAAGTTAGATAGAAAAACTAAAGGACATGAAAAGGAACGGAAAAAAGGATTTTGGAAAATGTTCACTTCAAAAAAGCTGGACACAATAGAGGACCCCCACAACAAACATACTATTGAAATCTATTGAACATCAATGCTGCTCATGGGCTGCCTCCTTGAAAAATTGTTTGGGTGCTGTTTTTTTTTTCATGGGGGTTTGAATAAGGAAGTTGCTATGTTGATGTTTTTCAAATTGATTAATTAACGTGTATTTGTATGTTCAAAAACATGTTGCAAAATATAAATATATAATTTTTCATTGCTGTAAACAAAATCTCAAAAAATGAAAACTGCAAAAAAACTGAAAAATGCATTGCATCAGAAAAAAAGCTTTCCCCAATACCGACCCACCCCAACCACTACACTGGGTCAGAATTATTTTTGGGAAAACTTGGCACAATACAGTATCCCCACACTAATCGGGATATCACATTACATGCATACATACAGACATACAGACATACAGACACACAGGCATACATACACTTTTACATATACATATACATTTACATATACATATACGTATACGTATACGTATACACATACATTTATATATACATGCATACACATACATACATTTACATCCATATACATGCATGTACACAATACATATACATACATATACATACATATACATACATATACATACATATACATATATATATATATACATACATATACATACATATACATGCATGTACACAAATATACATAGACATTTACATTTACATTTACATATTCACATACACATACATACATACATACCTACCTACCTACCTACCTACCCACCTACCTACCCACCTACCCACCTACCCACCTACCCACCTACCCACCTACCCACCTACCCACCTACCCACCTACCCACCTACCCACCTACCCACCTACCCACCTACCTACCTACCATTACATACATACATACATACATACATACATACATACATACATACACACACACATACACACATACATACATACATACATACATACATACATACATACATACATACATACATACATACACTGTATATATATATATACTGTATATATATGTTACATACATACATACATCCATACATACATACATCCATACATACATACATTTACAATCATTTACATAGATTTACATACATATACATACATGTACACACACACATATATATATATACATTTACATTTACATACATATACACACATTTACATATACATACATATACATACATATGCATACACATACTTACATATACATACAGATACATACATATGCATACATAGGCCGAAAGGGAAAGGTGTTAGTTGTGCCCCCCCGATCCGCTCAAGTTCCCCTGGTCCTTCTCCTCACATGGCAAAGTCATCGGAATCGGAAAGAGAGGAAGATGAAGAGAGAGAGAAGAAAGAAAGGAAAAGAAATCCAAGAAAGAGAAGAAGCAGGCAGAGGAACAAAAGGCCGCGCAGGCAAGCACCTCGCAGAGACCCAGACACAAAGCAGAAGAGGAGGCTCTGACAACCCATAGGTCACCACTCAAGAAAGTGCAGATTGATGACAAACGCATTGATCACAGAAAGATCGACGACCACAGAGTTGAACGACAGAGTGACCTAGCAATCAGCGCGCCCTCGGAGCCAGCACGACTCCTACTACGCACTACAAACCTAGAACAAGACGTCGATGAACTACGGGAAATACATCATCGACGGCATGGCTAGGCATCGCAAACCTTTGGCATACCTGATGCAGCAAGTTGAGGCACAGCAAAACAAGGAAGCAGCAAGAGAGATTGTCATCACGGGTTGGCCTCTAGAGAAAGAAGGATACACAGAGCAAGCAAGACGAGACAGAATCCTTCACTGGATGGTCTCGCAGGCAAACACAGGCAAAGAAGTACAAATGATGAGCCACAGAACAAGAGAAGACATGCTTAGCTACATGAGCATCATCACCTTCAAATCCAAATGGGCAAAAGGCAAATTCCAAGGATGGTGGCGCAAAACGCTCACAACCAGATCCCCAGCACACTACTGGGACCAGAACGATCAGACATGGGACAAGTACACGCTGAGACAACGTATGCAGATTGGCAACATCAGCCGCACCAAAGGCATCCCTTTGAAAGTCTGCATGGAAGCCCTTAGCACACACCACCAAAGCACCTTCCACAGAGATGTCAGCAAATTATCCATCAAATGGAAAGATCGCGCAATCCTTGGTGGACTAGATGCCATGGCCTACATTGACTTCGACGAAGTGGAAGCCATCGGCACTATCATCATTAGGTCTGACCTCTTTGAGTGAACTACAATATCAAGAAGGAAGAAGAACAAAATGCAGGAAGCGGTGGAAAGAGCACAGGAAAAGGCAAAACAACACAATGGACACGAAGCAAGCCATACACCACATCGGACTTTCCATGGGAACTTCGCCTTGCCAAACAGAAAAACACAAGCACAGCCAGAGCAGCATCAAAGAAGAGGAGACAAGAAGGAGATGACAATGTGATGAAGGATTGACTCTGGGAGTCTACCGGCCATAGGGACCATTGCTATTACCATGATCGATAGTATTCGCTATTAAAGAGCCAGAATTCGAAAACCGCTGCCCGAAAGGGCCGTCGATATTATCCGCTAGTACAGATTGATGGTATCACTCACACTTCGGGGAAGCAAAAGACACCCCACCAAAATAATGCTAACACTAACGCCCAAGCGCCTTCAGCTTTGCAAGGCGGGCCGGAACAGCCGCGAGGTTTTCCTCCGCAAGACCGAAGTTTTTCCCATGGACGTTTGAATGAAGCAGCTGACAGGAAAAGAGCCGCAAAAAAGAGAGGTTTAAGGTCGAACACAGCTACCCCTCAAAGACGTACTGACAGATCTCAACGAACCAAATCTAAAACAGCAACGTCCAAAACAGCAATTTTATAGAGAATACAAAACAGCAACGTCCAAACATTGCGTGGTATTGGCCCCGCGCGCAATGTATAAGCACGGGGCCCTGGAAACCTCCAAGCCCAACAAACCAACCTCATATCAGGCGCAAAGATGGCTGCTCAAGAAATATAAAGAGCCACCCCGGCAAAAGCATAAGAATTCTAAGCAGCACGCATGCACGAAACTGACATATGCACGCACCCTTCGTGTTGGCATCCTCAACTGCAAAGGTCTAAAGCCCCATGGAGGAGATGTCAAACAACATCTCCTCGTCAATGTTATGCACGACCACAAAATGATCTCCTTCTCTTGCAGGAGACCCATGTCAACACGAACAGCACTGAAGTTTTAAAAGGACATACTTGTGTGTATTCCACCTCCATCACGGATGAGCAAGGGAAACAGGCTGAAACCAACAGAACTCATGAAGTTAATGAAGGCAAAGGCCGAGGGAAGGGACAGGCCGCTCCTCCCCGACCAGCTGTTGATCGAGAATATCACGGCGTTAGTGTTGTATTGAACCCGTTGGCCAAGCTATATTTACTGGACTTTGAGCAGATAACCAGCCGTTTAATGTCAATATGCCTCCAAACTGCTGGACCACCAATTCATATCCTGAACGCGTACGCACCACAAAGCGGTGTGGCCAGTCATATCAAAGAAGCCTTTTTACAACCAAGTGGAATCATGTTTCACCACATTGCCTCGCGCACGGCCCAAATATTTGTTTTGGTGACTTTAACGCACGTATTCATGCCAAGTTGGATCATGAACACAAACGCTCTGGAGGGGGCTCGTGGTTGGTAGCCGGTTCTCTGAACGTGAACTGGTTCTCCGGAACCTTCTGGAAGAAAATGTTCATGACTTTGAGATCACAGCTAGCGCAAAAATTCAAGAACATGTACCGGTTTTCAGCAACTTCATCACTGGTGAACTGCAAGTACTCCCGACCTCTGCCAAAGATATGAGTTTGCCCAGCTAGACTATGTTCTAGCCCCTGAAAGATGGAAAAAACAAACTAGACGACGGATGGCCCGAGATAGTAGAGGAGCAGGGTTCTTCTCTTGTTACTATGGAGACACCATATTAGAAAACAAGATATTAAAGATGTGTTATAGGCAGACGAGAAGAGTAGTATCAAGACAATATAGCACAAGTACAAGACAATAGTTTGCATCGTATCTTTCAAATAGCTTTTCACACACAGAACTTTTTGCAGAGAGACGCTTTTACACACAGATGCTTTTAGACACAGACACTTTTACATACGGAAGCTTTTGCGCACAGATATTTTTACACACGGAAGCTTTTACACACAGACGCTTTTACACACATAGGCTTTTACACACAGACTCCTTTACACACAGACGCTCTGCACGCAGACGCTTTACACGCAGACACTTTTACACGCAAACACTTTTACATACAGACGCTTTTAAACACAGAAGCTTTTACACAGACGCTTTTACACGCAAAAGCTTTTACACACAGAAGCTTTTACACACAGAAGCTTTTACACACAGACGCTTTTACACACAGACGCTTTTACACACAGGCACTTTTACATACAAACACTTTTGCACACAGGCGCTTATACACACAGACAGTTTTACACACAGACGCTTTTACACAAACAAGCTTTTACACAAACGCTTTTACACACTAACACTTTTACACGCAGACGCTTTTACACACAGACGCTTTTACACACAGATGCTTTTACACACAGACGCTTTTACACACAGACGCTTTTACACACAGACGCTTTGACACACAAACACTTTGACACACAGACACTTTTGCACACAAAAGCTTTTACACACAGACCCTTTTACACACTAACACTTTTACACACAGACGCTTTTACACACAGACGCCTTTACACACAGGAAATCGCAATTTGCTTCAGTTTTGGGCGATTGAACCTCATCTCATGCGAAAGGGTCGCGATTGGACAAGAGAAATTACAATTTCACTTCAGTTTTTGGCGATCGAACCTCGTTTCGTGCGAAAGGGTTGCGCGGGGCAACTTGAAATCGCAATTGTACTTCAGTTTTTGACGATCGAACCTCATTTCCTGCGAAAGGGTTGCGCGGGACAAATTGAAATCGCAATTTTACCGCAGTTTTTGACGACATCATTTCGTGCGAAAGGGTTCGCGGGACAAGTGAAATCGCAATTTTACCGCAGTTTTTGGCGATCGAACCTCATTTCGTGCGAAACGGTTGCACGGGACCCCTTGAAATCGCAATTTTACTTCAGGTTTTGGCGATCGAACCTCGTTTCGTGCGAAAGGGTTGCGCCGGACGACTTTGAAATCGCAATTTTACTTCAGTTTTTGGCGATCGAACCTCATCTCATGCGAAAGGGTCGCGATTGGACAAGAGAAATTACAATTTCACTTCAGTTTTTGGCGATCGAACCTCGTTTCGTGCGAAAGGGTTGCGCCGGACGACTTGGGAATCGTACTCGTAACTTTACCTCAGTTTTTGGCGATCGAACCTCGTTTCGTGGGAAAGGGTTGCGTTTCGTGCCGTCTCGTTGGCACTGCCCCTGCCCCCGCCTTCAGAAGAGAAATGGAAAAGAAGGAGAAGGCAAGAGGGCAAGAGGGCAAGAGGAGAAGATGTGAAGAAAGATGAGAAGATGTTAAGATGAGAAGATGTTAAGATGAGAAGATGTGAAGATGACAAAAGGTGAAGATGAGAAGATGTGAAGATGACAAAAGGTGAAGATGAGAAGATGTGAAGATGAGAAGATGTGAAGATGAGCAGATGTGAAGATGAGAAGAGGTGAAGATGTGAAGATGAGCAGATGTGAAGATGAGAAGATGTGAAGATGAGAAGATGTGAAGATGAGAAGATGTGAAGATGAGAAGACGTGAAGATGAGAAGATGTGAAGATGAGAAGATGTGAAGATGAGAGAAGATGTGAAGATGAGAAGTTGTGAGGATGAGAAGATGTGAAGATGAGAAGATGTGAAGATGAGAAGATGTAAAGATGAGAAGATGTGAAGATGAGAAGATGCGAAGATGAGAAGATGTGAAGATGAGAAGATGTGAAGATGAGAAGATGTGAAGATGAGAAGATGTGAAGATGTGAAGATGAGAAGATGTGAAGATGAGAAGATGTGAGGATGAGAAGATGTGAAGATGAGAAGATGTGAAGATGAGAAGATGTGAAGATGAGAAGACGTGAAGATGAGAAGATGTGAAGATGAGAAGATGTAAAGATGAGAAGAAGTTTTACAGACCCCCACTATTGGAAGAACCCTGCGCTCAGACGCTCTCGGGAATAAAGGATGTGACTGCTATGACCCGTATCTTTTTGGATTCTGACCACTACATTGTGATTGGGGATTGTTGTGTTCGACTCCAAGCCAAGCCTAAGCACGTTCATAGACCCAAATACCGTCAGCCCACGCGGGAACAAATTGCGGCTTTTAACGCTGTGATTGCTCAATACATGCAGGAAACCACTCGTCGTGACATTGGCGTTTTTCTTCGGGCCATTCAAGATGCAGACAAGCAGTGTTGTGTTTTACTGAGGTGCCACTTAAGCAACGCAGGCCTTATATTTCTGGATCCACTTGGAACAAGATCTTGAGAAACCAGGCGCATGAACAAAGCGATTGGGCCACTGTTGCGTAGCTAAACGTAGAAATCAAAAGGGATGCTCGTAAAGACAAAAAGAAAGCTTTAATCAATACTCTAGAACAGTGCCAAGATGAAAAAGAAAAATGGGAAGGCCCAAGCTGCTCAAATCCAAAAACTGATTCAGTTTTTCCAAGTTGAAAGACCGTCATGGTAACAGAGTAGGTCCTTGCCAGCGTGCAGAAGCAATTGCCCATTATTTACACCACGAACAATGGCGCCCTGCGCCAGTCCCACCAACCAAAAATCGATGTAAGCTTATTAGCAGTGACCTGGGGATGAATGCAGACGATTTCAGCAACAAAGAAGTCATCGCTGCCATAAAAAATGAAAGAAGGGAAGGCGCCATGACAAGATTAAAATTGACACAATTAAAGCACTGGACGCGGAAAATTGCGATTTTTTGGACGCTTGCCTTCAATGAGTGGTGGACGTCGGAAAGCATCCCCGCATTGATTGTATCGATATTCAAAAAAAGGAAATACCCAGGATATCGCAAATTATAGACCCATCTCCTTGTTGACTTGTACTTATAAGATTTTCACTTCGATACTACAGACCCGGATTGCCTCTATAATTGATCCCCATCTTGCCAGAACTCAATATGGCTTTAGAAGTTCTCATTCAACCCAGCAGCCCGTAATCCAGGACATCGCTGAGGTAAGCAGTGGTGAGTTATTATTATTATTATTAACTTTCTTGGACTGGAAGCAAGCGTTTGATAAAATAAATCACCATCGTATGTTCGAAGTTTTGGAACGAATGAACATTCCACCTAAAATGCTCCGGATTACCAAAGCTTTGTATAGAAACCCTTCCTTTCAAGTTCAGCATGATGAGTTCGCTTCGCAAGAGTACTTTCAGCAATGTGGTATAAGGCAGGGCTGTCCGCTCAGCCCTTGTCTCTTTATTATCGTCATGAGCGTGCTCTTTGCTGACATCCGTCGAGACCATCACCGAGCCCTCAGCCATGGAAAATTAGGCCACCTTTCATTTATGGAGGTTCTTTATGCTGATGACACTTTGTTAGTCACTAAAAATACCCGCACGATGAATGGACTCTTGCACGCAGTAAAATCAGAATCCCAGTACTGTGGTCTCAAGCTCAACCAATCCAAATGTGCTGCCATCACAAGTACCGGACGACATGGAATCAAATTTCGGGACGGGACGCCTGTACCCCATGAAGATCAAGTTACTTCTCTGGGAAGCATCACTACTTGACAAGTCAACATATGTGCCGAAATCGAAAACAGAATTGCTGCCACCATGGCTACATGGAGACGGATGCACGTTCTCTTCAAAAATTCCAACTGTCTTATTTCGCTGGAAACTGATAGTCTACAATAGCATGATCCGATCCAAATTATTGTATGGTCTGGAAACCCTCGAGCCTATCAAAGCTTGAAGCCTTCCAGTTGAAAGGTTTACGAAAAGTATTAAAAACGAACGCCGCTTATATACATTGATCGGAGAAAAACAAATACGGAAGTATACCGTAGAGCAACAATGACTTGGACCATTCGGCAATGTATTGATGCGAAAGAATCAAACTTGCAGGCCATCTGTTGAGAGCCGACGATTCGGATCCCATGCGACAAGTTAGCTTTCAGAATAACAGCGGGCCTGGTAGGCCACCGCAAAAATTGGATGCTGTATGCGTGTATGTATATATATATGTGTGTGTGTGTGCATGTATCTGTAAATGTATGCATATGTATCCATATTTATTTAAAAAGTATGTGTTTGTGTATGTATATGTAAATACATGTGTTCGTACATGTTCCTATATGTATGTATATGTACGTATGTGTATGTATATGTATGTATATGTATGTGTATGTACGTATGTGTATGTATGGGTATGTGTATATATGTGTATGTGCATGCATGCATGTCTGCATGTCTGCATGTCTGCATGTATGTATGTATGTATGTATGTGTGTATTCATGTATGTATGTATGTATGTATGCATGCATGCATGTATGTATGTATGTATGTAACTGTATGTATGTAACTGTATGTATGTAACTGTGTAACTGTATGTATGTATGTATGTATGTATGTATGTATGTATGTATGTAACTGTGTAACTGTATGTACGTGTATGTATGTGTATGTATGTGTATGTATGTGTATGTATGTGTATGTATGTGTATGTATGTGCATCTATGTGCATCTATGTGCATCTATGTGCATCTATGTGCATCTATGTGCATCTATGTGCATCTATGTGCATCTATGTGCATCTATATGCATCTATGTGCATCCATGTGCACCTATATGTACATGTATGTACGTGTATGCATTTTGTACATTTATATGTTTATGTATATGTATATGTATGTGTATATGTATATGTACATGCGTATGTGTATGTGTGCGTATATGTATATGTGTTTTTTTCTGCTGCCAAGGCACGAGGAAGAAATCTGCAGGTTCGGAACAAAAGATTAAACAAAAATAAAACAAATCTTCCATGACAAGCGCCCGTTAGGCACCTCCAGGTGTGCAAAAAGAAGATTAAATTGTCTATCAGGCCGGCATGTGGCATAATTTCAACCTTTGGTTGAAAATCAATCTTCTCTTTACCGATTGAAGAACTCTACATGTAGTAAAGGACGGAATGAAGCTCCAACATCAGCAACTGAATTGCGAATATTAGCGAAGGCCACTACAGGCTGCCGAAAGGAATAGCGAATAATAGCGAAGGCCATCACAAGATTGCAAAAACAAAACGCAATTTGAAGAGTTTTTGCCTTGCTTCAGCCGAGAGCTGTTACAGTTGCCGGATGGAGGAGTTCGTATAAAGGGAGTTGTGGCATTTATTCCAACAAAGCTCTAGAGATGAAATCATACGCAGGTCTGAAACAGGTCTGAAGCTAGGAAGGGTAAGGGATTGCTCTCCACACGCTGCTTTGTATAGTTTCAAAGCTGTGTCAAAATGGTTTCAGACTGTCAAGTTGAGGGTTTAGTTGCAAAATCCTTTGTAAACGGGGGCTTCAGTAAGAATTGAATAGCTCCCGTCAGTGATGATATAGATATTACCTGACTTGCTTGTGCCTTGTAACTTTTTGCCCTTGGTACCACATATTTTCCCTTGAATGCACGTTTTCTGGCTTTTCGCGTCCTCAAGGGGAAAATATGTGGTACCACGGGGAAAAAACATTGCTTCTGCTATCTCAAGGGGATGTTTTGCTATGGTGAAGCAAGCGTTGAACATGTGGACATTGTCCCTTTTGAGGGCAGAACCTGGTGCCCAAGTTACAATTTCAGGCTCATATGGGCCTTCTAAAGGCTTTCAGACCACTTTTAAACCTCCATTTGGCACAGATTCAGAACAGTGCCTTTTGACATCCATCGAAGCGGCAATGGCCATTTGTTCATTGACGTATTGTTTTCTGAGCTCTGTGCCCTGCAAGTTGCAGCATTTCCGATCCTTTCATGTTTCATCTGCGTGCTATTTGCAACACCTGCGCTTCTTGTCGATGGCCATAAGCATCGTCCTGAGATATCCCCGGAAAGGTTTACAACATTTCCAGGCGAAACTAGTGGAGTCTTCAGCAGAGTGTCCTTTTTTCCCATTTTTTTTGATATACGATATTATCTGACTTGCTTCAACCTCGTAACTTTTTCCTTTTGGTACCATATATTTTCCCCTTGCATGCACGTTTTCTAGCTTTTCGTGTCCTCGAAGGGAAAATATGCGGCACCAAGGGGAAAACCCCGCTTCTATTATCTCAAGGGGATGATTTTGCCATCTAAATAATAGATCTGTGATGAAACGTTGTGTTGGGTAGATTTCCTATTCGCTTCCCAAATCAAACAAGTGTTAAAAACCAGTCTGAAACCATGTTGAAACCAATCTGAAATACATACATACCTACATACCTGCATACCTACATACCTACATACCTACATACCTACGTACCTACGTACCTACGTGCCTACGTGCCTACGTACGTACGTACCTACTTACGTACCTACGTACATACATACATACATACATACATACAGGCAAACGTACATACATACATGCATGCATGCATGCACACACATATACAGGAATACACACATACATACATACCAAACCGGTCCCTTCTGTGGGTCTGAAACCCACTATAGAAGCCCCATCTGAGCCTTCAACTGGGAACATGGGGCGAGGGAGAGCCAACCATAGGATATTTTCCCAGAAAATTTCCGTTTACAAGGGATTTTCCAATTTGGAAGTGCTTCTGTTATTAATCTGATTTTTTAGTGAGAAACTTTCTGATAAATGGAGGTTTTAGTGGGAAAATTCCGTGTAAATTGAAGTTTTTGGTGGAACATTTCCTTGTATATTGATGTTTTAGTGGGAAAAGAGAATGCCAGATGCTAAAAGTAAAGGGGCGCAATTGAAAACCAATACCAAAAAAAAGATTGGCCGGCCCGAAAAATTTGCATTATTCTGTGGTTTTCCATGGCCGGCCAACAACATGACCGAATACTAAAAGTAAAGGGGCGCACTTGAAAACAAATACAGCAAAAAATGGGTCAGCCGAACATTTTAATATTATGGAGTGCTTTGATTAATCGGAAACTAAGATTAGTGGCTTGCAATACATGTCTACAAAATACACGCATGATCTGCACATAAACTCGCAGATTCAGGTGTAGGCAGAATTGTGAAACAAAAGTGGTACTAATTAGTGACAGGTCTTCAAGTCCTAATTATGAAACAAAAAATCCTATCGTTTCGGGCCCGTACCGAATTTCCAGGATTTGCTTTGCCAAAGTGTCTGTGGTTTTTCTCCCTTCTTTCTAAGTGGCTCAAGGGAACAAAGCTGCAAGCCCAAAATGTCATGTAGGAGAGAGAGAGATTGCGTTTATGCGTTTAAAACATATATGCATAGATAAGATAGGATGGGATAGGAAGATAGATAGACAGACAGACAAACAGACAGAGAGATAGATTAGATTAGGTTAGATTGGGTTAGATTAGATAAGATCAGATAGGGTTGGTTAGACAGATAGATAGATAGATAGGTAGATAGATAGATAGATAGACCGATTAGATAAGTTAGCTAGGTTAAATAGGTTGGA
Organism: Cladocopium goreaui; assembly: GCA_947184155.2. NCBI lineage: Eukaryota > Dinophyceae > Suessiales > Symbiodiniaceae > Cladocopium > Cladocopium goreaui. The sequence continues at coordinate 367,284 of CAMXCT020006585.1, forward strand.
TAGGCTAGATAAGTGAGATAGATTAGACAGATTAGATAGGATAGATAGATTAGATGGACTAGATACATGAGATAGATTGGATAGATGGGGTAGCTCGGATAGATGGATAGGATAGATCGGATAGATAGGATAGATATGATGGATAAGATAGGTAGGATACATAGGACAGATAGGATAGATAGGATAGATAGTATAGATAGGATAGACAGGAGAGATAGGAGAGATAGATAGGATAGATAGGACAGATCGGATAGATGGGACAGACGGGATAGGTAGGATAGAAAGGATGGGTAGATGGGTAGATGGGACAGACGGGATAGGTAGATAGATAGAAAGAAAGAAAGATAGATAGGTAGATAGATAGATAGAAAGATAGATGGATAGATAGATAGATAGATCGATCGATCGATCGATCGACAGCTAGACAGACAGACAGGCAGACAGACAGACAGACATAGATAGATAGATAGGTGTGTGAGACACAAATCATGGAACAATGCCCTTTCGAAGGCTTTTTAAAGGCACATTGGGACAGGTATTCTTGAAATATACAAGACCACGCAATGATTGCGGAGGACCTGTTCTGCCCAATTCTTCTTGTCCCTGGTTCTGTGGGTAACTAAAAAAGAGGCACCGTGTGTTTGAGAAGACGATTCCTTTGCAGCTGAGGAAACAAGCATCGTTGATGCGTTCTTGAGTGCTTGCCCTCGTTTCTTCGACAGCTACTTGCCCCCTGCCTGCCTAGAAACTTGTGACAAGCCAATCTTTTCGGCAATGTCAAACGTGTTTTCTTTTCTATCGAATCTGTTCAAATCTTGCCAGGAATGATCTTAAGTTGCTATTAAACAAATTAAACCGCATAAAATCTTGGGGTTGGGAGGGTGCCAACCGGATGCAAAGCTGTTGTGGCTGTTGAATGTTTGATTTTCTGCCTGATGAGGCTAGAAGTCCCAGGCTCTCTTGAGGACGACGAGGACGAACCAAGGGAGTCAAAATATTCTCCCTTGGCACTGCAACTTGCACGCCCACATGGCCTTAGAGTTTCTGCAACTTGGACTTGACACTGGTTTCAATGGTACACAACGGTGCTGGGTTGTTTTTTAGGCATTTTTTCCCGAGAGCGCCTGGGCGAAGGGTTCTTCTAATAGTGGGCGTTTGTCAAACATTTTCACATCTTCACATCTTCTCATCTTCACATCTTCTCATCTTCACATCTTCTCCTCTTCACATCTTCTCATCTTTACATCTTCTCATCTTCACATCTTCTCATCTTCACATCCTCACATCTTCACATCTTGTCATCTTCACATCCTGACATCCTCACATCTTCACATCTTCTCATCTTCACATCACATCTTCTCATCTTCACATCTTCTCATCTTCACATCTGTTCATCTTCACATCCTCACATCTTCACATCTTCTCATCTTCGCATCTGCTCATCTTCACATCTTCGCATCTTCACATCCTCTCATCTTCACATCTGCTCATCTTCTCATCTTCTCATCTTTCCATCTTCACATCTTCACATCTTTGCATTCTCTCTTGCCCTCTTGCTCTCTTGCCCTCTTGCTCTCTCCTTCTTTTCTATTTCTCTCTTAAGGCGCGAAACGCAACCCTTTCGCACGAAACGATGTTCGATCGCAACCCTTTCGCTTCTGTGTGTAAAAGCTTCTGTGTGAAATGTGTGTGTGTAACATATAAATAGATGTAAAACTTCTCGTTTTTTCTTTTTCTTTCTTCTCTCCTTTTAATAAAGCCGGGGGGCACAGAAGGCCCATAGAGCTGTGCCCAACGAAGCTCTCTATGGTGTCCTTAGGATATCACGGCTGATCACCGTGACGTACCTGCTTCAATTTTTCATGCCAAGATTCTGCAATGCGACGTGGCTAACCCAAGAACCACCATGCCGTTTCCAAACAACTTATTTTCCATGCTTTTACATGGTCGCCGCAATCTGGTTTTGGATGACGATTTATTTGCCGTTTTTGGAGTTTGGTCTGGGCTACGTTGGATATTTTCGGAAGACCTTCATCGTATTCGCAAAGTACAACCACGAGATCTACTTCCTGATGGATCTCCTCAAAGACCCAATCTTGTCTAGTGTAATACCTATGGTGACTCCGACAAGGTGCCATAGGGCCACTGGAGGCAACCCTTTTTAGGGTGAATGTCGACTGACCGGATTACAGAACTGACGATTTTAATCTGGCAATTCATCTACGTAATGCGAAACAGTTGGCCTTACCGTTTACCAGCCTTCTTGCGATGCCCCGCTGGTCCTGCCGTCCCAGTGAATCTTGCGGAATGCATTTCTGCCAGTGTGAAGCCAGTCCGAACTACCAGAAACCTTGTTTTTTCGCTGCAGCTCAAGCTTTTGAAGCGACACATGACCACGAAAGACGTTGCAGGCAGGTACATGCTTTCCAGGTGTAGCCTTTTTCTTTTGATGGTTTTCTGGTGAGGTTGAACATATTGTGCATCAAATTCGTTGGAACTTGAACAGCTGTTTATGCCACTGCGGCACGACTTGACTACGGTCCCGAAGGGGAGTAACGCACGACTTTTGTTGTAGTTGGAACTGGGTCCTTTTAGATTAATTGTTTTGGTTGTTTTACGCCCGTCACCAACTAGTCCCCATTCGGTCCCTAATTCTTCCCCTGTGTTTCTCCGTAATGCGTCGTGGGGTTTAGGTGTGGGCTCTGTTTTTGTCAGGTCCGTTTCGCCGCGTAGGTCGTAGGTTGGTTCTGGAGGTCCGTTCGTTCCCTTCCCCCCCCTGCGCTGTTCTGGCCTTTTGCCCGTCGTCTGTGTCTGCTTTTTCCTTCCTCTTGCCTTTCAGGGTTGAACCGGGTCCGGCCGGGTGTGTGTGTGTGTAACATCTAAATAGATGTAAAACTTCCCCTTTTTTCTTTTTCTTTCTTCTCTCCTTTTAATAAAGCAGGGGGGCACAGAAGGCCCATAGAGCTGTGCCCAACGAAGCTCTCTATGGTGTCCTTAGGATATCACGGCTGATCACCGTGACGTACCTGCTTCAAGTTTTCATGTCAAGTTTCTGCACTGGGACATGGCTAACCCAAGAACCACCATGCCGTTTCCAAACAACTTATTTTCCATGGTTTTACATGGTCGCCGCAGTCTGGTTTTGGATGACGATTCATTTGCCGTTTTTGGTTTTGGTCTGGGCTACGTTGGATATTTTCGGAAGACCTTCATCGTATTCGCAAAGTACAACCACGAGATCTACTTTAGGTCTAATTGTCTAGGCTGGTTGCACGTTACAGGACTCAGTTCCTGATGGATCTCTTCAAAGATCCAATCTTGTCTAGTGTGTGTGTGTAAAAGTGTCTGTGTGTGAAAGCGTCTGTGTGTGAAAGCGTCTGTGTGTAAAAGGGTCTGTGTGTAAAAGCTTCTGTGTGTAAAAGCTCTTGTGTGTAAAAGCGTCGGTGTGTAAAAGCTTTTGTGTGTAAAAGCTTTTGTGTGTAAAAGCGTCTGTGTGTAAACGCGTCTGTGTGTAAAAGCGTCTGTGTGTAAAAGCGTCTGTGTGTAAAAAAGCGTCTGTATCTAAACGCGTCTGCGTGTAAAAGCGTCTGTGTGTAAAAGCTTCTGTGTGTAGAACCTTCTGTAGGTAAAAGTCTCTGTGTGTAAAAGCGTTTGTGTGTAAAAGCGTCTGTGTGTAAAAACGTCTGTGTGTAAAAGCGTTTGTGTGTAAAAGCTTCTGTGTAAAAGCGTCTGTGTGTAAAAGCTTCTGTGTGTACAAGCTTCTGTGTGTATACGCTTCTGTGTGCAAAAGCGTCTGCGTGTAAAAAGTGTCTGTGTCTAAAAGCGTCTGCGTGTAAAAGCGTCTGTGTGTAAAAGTTCTGTGTGTGTAAAAGCGTCTGTGTGTAAAAGCTTTAGTGTGTAATAACTTGTGTGTGTAAAAGTCTCTGTGTGTAAAAGCGTCTGTGTGTAAAAACTTCTTTGTGTAAAAGCGTCTGTGTGTAAACGCGTCTGTGTGTAAAAGCGTCTGTGTGTAAAAGCGTCTGCGCGTAAAAGCTTCTTTGTGTAAAAGCGTCGGTGTGTAAACGCTTCTGTGTGTAAAAGCGTCTGTGTGAGCGTGTGTGTGTGTGTAAAGTAAAAGCTTCTTAGTGTAAAAGCGTCTGTGTGTAGAATCTTCTGTAAGTAAATGTTTCTGTGTGTAAAAGCGTTTGTGTGTAAACGCGTCTGTATGTAAACGCGTCTGTATGTAAAAGCGTCTGTGTGTAAAAGCGTCTGTGTGAGCGTGTGTGTGTGTGTGTAAAAGTAAAAGCTTCTTAGTGTAAAAGCGTCTGTGTGTAAAAGCTTCAGTGTGTAAAAGCTTCTGTGTGTAAAAGCTTCTGCGTGTAAAAGCGTCTGTGTGTAGAATCTTCTGTAGGTAAAAGTCTCTGTGTGTAAAAGCGTAAACGGGTCTGTGTGTAAACGCGTCTGTGTGTAGAAGCGTCTGCGTGTAAAAGCGTCTGTGTGTAAAAGGGTTTGCGTGTAAAAGCGTTTGTGTGTAAAAGCTTCTGTGTGTAGAATCTTCTGTAGGTAAAAGTCTCTGTGTGTAAAAGCGTAAACGTGTCTGTGTGTAGAAGCGTCTGTGTGTAAAAGCGTCTGTGTGTAAAAGTTTCCGCGTGTGTAAAAGCGTCTGTGTGTAAAAGCTTTAGTGTGTAAAAGCTTTAGTGTGTAAAAGCTTCTGCGTGTAAAAGCGTCTGTGTGTGAAAGTGTCTGTGTGTAAAAGCGTCTGTGTGTAAAAGCGTCTGTGTGTAAAAGCGTCTGTGTGAGCGTGTGTGTGTGTGTAAAAGTAAAAGCTTCTTAGTGTAAAAGCGTCTGTGTGTAAAAGCGTCTGTGTGTAAAAGTCTCTGTGTGTAAAAGCTTCTGTGTGTAAAAGTTTCTGTGTGTGAAAAACTTTACTGTACGAAGGATACGATGTAAACTATTGTCTTGTACTTGTAATTTATTGTCTTGATACTACTCTGCTCGTTTGCCTTTAATACATCTTTAATATATCGTTTTGTAATATAGTGTCTCAGTACTAACACCAGAAGACACTGCTCCTCTACGCTCTCGGGCCACCCGTCGTCTAGTTGCAAGTTTCATGCTTTGCCCTTGATGTTCAAAGCAAGCGCACCACAGAATTCAACAACGATCTGCAACAGAATCTGGGCACCACGAGGTCGTTGTAGCTTTCAATTTGCGCAACGATTTCAACCTGCTTGAACCTGGAATGTAGTGGAGTGTTTACCTCAGGATCTGGTGTTGTGTTCGGACTTTAAGACTGTGAGGCACTGGCAGATGGAATATGGCTCTTCAAGTTGCCGGGTTGTCCTTGTCCAAGCTGGCTGAGGCCCCTTGTCAAGCTATATGCCAATGTATGCCAGTGTTTTTTTTTCCCTCCTTGCCGAAGGAAGTTTAGAAGTCAAACTTTCGACAATATGGACAGATGGAAAAGGAGAGGTGGGAAGAGTCAGAGAAGAGAAAGGCAGAAGAAACAAGCTCAGAGAAGAGAAAGAGCCAGGAGAAAGAAGATGCAGGCGCGCGAAAAGGTAGAAAAGTCGCGAAACACTGTGTTTTTTCCAATGTTTTGTGCCTCCGGAGGGTCGAAAGGTAAGCTCGCTAAAGCGGCGGGTGCGGAGCCAACTGGCCAGATGAGAGATCAAGAATTGCACGCCGCTGTGGCGCGAAGCAGATTTGGAAATCAACATGCTAAAAACATTTCAGCCTCGGAGCACTTTTGGAAGTTGAGCTGTTGAAAAAGTGCCCGCGGCTGTGGTGCTAAGCACGTTTCCAAGTCAAAAGGCGCAAAGCACACCAGGTCCGGAGACCTTTGGAAGTTGAAGTTGAGATGCTGAAAAAGTGCACGCTGTTGCGGCACGAAGCACATTTCGAAGCCAAAATGCTAAAACAACCCAGTGTCGGACTGCTTTTAGAAGTTGCATTTTTGAAAAAATGCACCCCTGACGGTCTCGGTCCACTTTTGGATGTTGAGATGTCGAAAAAGTGCACGCTGTTGTGGCGCGAAGCACAAAGTCAAAAGTGTTAAAAACTGACGGTCTCGGACCGCTTTTGGACGTTCAGATGTCGAAAAATTGAACGCTAACAGTCCGCTAACACTAACACCCACATCAGCACTAGCACTAACACTAGAACTGCAACTACATTACAGTTACAGCTACGGCGACAACTACATCTACACTACGCTTTACTACTCTAGACTACATTGGTTGCACTGCACTTATTACACTACAGTGATTACACTACACTAAGGAGGGCTAATTATTTTAGGATTTTTTTTTTGATCAGGTTTAGGAATTATTTTTGGATTCCTGCTTCTCTGCTTTTCCTGCTTTTCCTGCTTCTCTGCTTTCCTGCTTTTCCTGCTTTTCCTGCTTTTCCTGCTTCTCTGCTTTTCTGCTTTTTTGCTTTCTGCTTCTCCTGCTTCTCGCCTTTTCTGCTTTTTTGCTTTTCTGCTTCTCCTGCTTCTCTGCTTTTCTGCTTTTTTGCTTTTCTGTTTTTCCTGTTTCTTTGCTCTGCTTTTCCTGCTTTTCCTGCTTTCTCCTGCTTCTCTGCTTTTCTGCTTTTCCTGCTTCTTTGCCTTTCTGCTGTTTTGCTTTTGTGCGTTTCCTGTTTCTTTGCTTCTCTGCTTTTTTGCTTCTCTGCTTTTTTTTTTTTGCTTTGCCTGCTTTAAATACTTGATTTTCATGTAAGATGCATTTTGCACAGTATTTACATCCCTGAGTATCACATGACCAACCTTCTCTTGAAAACTAGCAACGTAACATGTGAGAAGAGGTGCTTGCATTCTGCTTTGGGGGAGGCGCTGCGCCCTCCCCCCAATCCCCCCCTCCCGCTTTTTTTTATTTAAACTTAAACCCAAGTTACATTAGTTGGTTTTTGCGAACTAACCTTCTCTGGAAAGCTGACAGGATTACATGTGATAGATAGATAGATAGATAGATAGATAGATAGATAGATAGATAGATAGATAGATAGCTTGGTAGATAGATAGCTAGATAGATAGCCAGCTAGATAGATAGATAGATAGCTAGAGAGATAGATAGCTAGATAGATAGACATGGCTAGATAGATAGATGGCTAGATAGATAGATGGCTAGATAGATAGATAGATAGAGCTAGATAGATAGATAGCTAGCTAGATAGATAAAGAGGTAGCTAGATAGATAGCTAGATAGATAGATAGATAGCTAAATAGATAGGTAGATAGTTAGCTAGATAGATAGATAGCTAGATAGATAGCTCGATAGCTAGATAGCTGGATAGACAGCTGGATGGCTAGATAGATAGATAGCTAGATAGCTGGATAGACAGCTGGATGGCTAGATAGATAGATAGCTAGATAGATAGAAAGCTAGATAGCTAGATAGATAGTTAGCTAGATAGCTCGATAGCTAGATAGCTGGATAGACAGCTGGATGGCTAGATAGATAGATAGCTAGAGCTAGATAGAGATAGCTAGATAGATAGCTCGATAGCTAGATAGCTAGATAGATAGTTAGCTTGATAGCTAGATAGGTAGATAGATAGCTAGCAAGATAGCTAGCTAGATAGGTAGATAGATAGCTAGATAGATAGATAGCTTGCTAGATAGATAGCTAGCTTGCTAGATAGATAGCTAGATAGCTAGCTAGCTGGATAGATAGCTAGCGCCCTCCCTCAATCCCCCCCACCCGCTTTTATCTAATCCCAAGCTTCTGCATCTGTAAATATTTGGGTGAACATGCTCACATGTAGAACATCCCATGCAAAATGGAAGGTGAACATGCCAAAATGTGGCAAATACCATACAAAATGGAAGGTGAACATGCCCACATGTAGGAAATCCCATGCAAAATGGAAGGTGAACATGCCAAAATGTGGCAAATACCATACAAAATGGAAGGTGAACATGCCCACATGTAGTAAATCCCATGCAAAATGGAAGGTGAACATGCCCAAATGTGGCAAATACCATGCAAAATGACAAATTCAAGTTCCAAACCGTTGCAAACACTAGGCAAATGGTACCAGCCAAGAAATCCAAAAAAAATTCCCAAACCTGCTCAAAAAAAAAATCCTAAAACTATTTCACACCCGTACTTACAGCACACTCCAGTTACAACCACAACTAAAACTACAACTACGCTTCACTTCACTTATACACCTACACCTGCACCTACACCTACACCTGCACTACACTGCGCTGCACTGCTCTCCGCTGCACTACACTGCACTACACTGCACTACAGCTACAACTACAATGCCACTACGACTACCACAACACCTACAGCTACAACTACAACTACAACTACACTACAGCTTTAACTTCAACCCCAACTCCAACCCCAATCCCAACTCCGACTCCAGCTACACTTCGCTAGAACTATGCTACAACTATACACTACATTCAGCAGGTGTGCTTCCAGTGACCACTGCAACCACTCCAACCACTCCAAAAAGCACAGCTCAAACAACCTTTCGGTCCATCAGTGGGTTCGCCCTGCCATCCATGCATCGCAACAATTCACATCTACTACAGCATAGGTTTCCTATCTTTTTTAACTTCCGCCACCGCCTTGCGCGGTACTACTGGTATATTTTTTCTAAGGCCCCTCCGCCCAGTGATGGTCGTGGTAAGAGCCTTTGAGCAGCGTGCGTGTGTGTGTGTGTGCATGTGTGTGTGAAACATCTGAATAGATGTAAAATTTCTACCTGATGATGTCGTTCACTGCCGAAAGGTTTCTTGGTTATTTCCTCCGCTGTTTTTTTGTATCATGCATGTTCGTTTCTTCACTTCAAAGTATGGAGCAGGGGGCCAGGAACCCATCACTGTCTGTCCTGGCCAACGAAGACCAGACAGTATGGGGGTGAAAACGCACCTGCAATTTTCCTCGTGATGGGACGTGGCTAACCCAAGCCAAGAACCACCTTGCCGTTTCCAAACAATTTGTTTTCAATTTTCTCGTGTGGCACGGTTTTCGCAATCTGTCAAGGTGGGAACGATTTGGCTTAGTTGAAAGGGAAGTGTCAGCTTCCAATTCTTTGTATCTAGCATTATTGGCTATGACGATGGTACCTTTTTGATTCTTTCTCGGGTCCATTTACCGACCCATTCCTGTCAGTTATAATTGGAGTGTTTTTGCACGTAAGATGCATTCCGCATCAGAATTCGCAAAGATTGTTCTGAGCAAGTGTGTGTTGTAACATTCAGATGTTTTTAGGTTTTTCAGGAATAGACGTTCAGATGATCCAGATGGATCAAAGTGCCGCGCGGGTCGCACAAACCAAGCGTTACGCAGGCTGCCGGCCGTGCCCCTGAACCTTCGTTTTCACAACTGCAACTTGCAGCTTTTGAAGTCTCGCACGAGCACTTTGGAAGGAAGTCCTCGTCCAAAAGCTTCGCTTTCACAACTTTAACCTGCAGTTTTGGCAGGAAGTCTCGCACGAACGCTTTGTTTTCACAACTTCAACTTACAGTTTTTGAAGGAAATTTCTGTCCGGAAGCTTCGCTTTCACAACTTTAACCTGCAGTTTTGGAAGGAAGTCTCTCGCGAACGCTTCGTTTTCACAACTTCAACTTACAGTTTTTGAAGGAAATTTCTGTCCGGAAGCTTCGCTTTCACAACTTTAACCTGCAGTTTTGGAAGGAAGTCTCTCGCGAACGCTTCGTTTTCACAACTTAAACTTACAGTTTTTTAAGGAACCCTGGACCGAAAGCGTGGCTTCACAACTTCAACTTGCAGTTTTGGAAGAAGTCTCGCACGAACGCTTTGCTTTCGCAACTTCAACTTGCAGTTTTCAAGGAAGTCTTGCGCGAACGCTTCGTTTTCACATGCAAGTCTGGTCTCTTTTGATAGCGGACGTCTTAGAGGAGACAACTCCCAGACATGGAAAAGGTAGTTGCGCCTTTTTGCTGCCTCTGTGAAGTTCTGTACTAGCAAAAACAGCATGCACAAGGATTGCATGGATTTTCTAGAGTTTGCTCACTAGCATCGCGCTCCGGATTGGGCCGGTGTCATTTGCACTCAGCAGCTACACCATTTGGGCGAGATGGGAAGGCTAGTATGGTTTTTGCGAGTCCTCTCCTCCTCCTCTCCTCCTCCTCCTCCTCTCACGTCTTCTCATCTCTTCTCGTCCCTTCTCTCCTCATCTAAGCTCATCTCATCTCATCTCATCGCATCTCATCCTTCCCTTCCCTTCCCTCCGCTCCTCTCGTCTCGTCTCTTCTCTTCTCTTCTTTTCCAATCAAAGGGGCCCTATCCCCCTGCAATCTTTCTTTCTACCTAATACCCTTCCCTAAAGGGCCGTATCCCGCACAAGTTTCTTTATTGTGATACTCTCCTAGGATTCCTTAGTTGTCCCCCCCTGCCGAAAGGGCCGCATGTCCACACTTACATGATTTTCCTATGTTTCCATGGTTGTTGGTTCCCCCCAAACCTAAAGGGATGCATCCTGCCCAAAATTTTCTGTGTACGTACCAATGGTACCCCGCACGGTGACAGCGGAAGTTTCAAACATAGGACACTATAGGAGAGGTGAGTTATTGTGATGCATGGATGGCAGAGCGAATCCGTTGATGGACCGAAAGGTGGTTGGAGTTGTGTATTTCGGAGTGGTTGCAGTGGTCACCTCACCCACAACTGCTGGATGTAGTGTGGTGTAGCGCAGTTGTAGTTGTAGTTGTATTTGTAGTTGTAGTTGTAGCGTCGTGGAGTTGTAGTTGTAGTGTCGTGGAATTAGTGTAGTGTAGTTGCAGTTGTAATTGTGGTGTGGTGTGATTAGTGCAGTGTAATGTAGTGTAGTGTAGTGTACTGTGGCGTTGTGTACTGTAGTGTAGTATAGTGTAGTGTGTGTCTAGTGTAGTGTAGTGTGAAGTAGCGTAGTTGTAGCTGTAGTTGTAGTGTAGTGTAGCGTAATTAGTGTAGCGTAATTAGTGTAGTGTACTGTGAGGGTACACCATTGGGTCATATTGGGTCACTGCAAAACTGCTTGGGGCCTTGATTTTGGAACCTAATTTTGATCAAATACCGGAGAGGCCCATGTTTGCGCGTCTGCTGGTTCTTCCCTTTTTAGGACCAAAAACGGACCCCTTCTTTGTGATATATATATATACTGTTTTGCTCCAATTTCCATAGCCCCAGGCCTGCCTCGAAGCTTGCCTCGAAGTGTTTTGGTCCAGAATTCCATAGCCTCGCGACCTTGGAGGCGCGTTTCAAGGCCTGCCTCGAGGCTTGCCTCATTCTTGAAGATTATCTTTTTATTTAATTTCATGGCCCTGAGGCTTGTTGAGGCCTGCCTCCGGCCTTCTCTCATCCTTGCAAACTTTTTGTTTTGCTGCAATTTCCATAAGGCTTTGAGGCATGCCTCAAGGCTTTGCGCCAGCTGCGGCCTAAAATTCTAGCAAGGCACCAAAGTTTCCAACAACTTCAAGTTCAGGCCTGCTGGGACTCCAACAATAGTCTTATCACGAAAGGTAGCCTGCTAGGGGGCTACCTTGAGTTTTTCTTTGCGAAGCAAAGGGGCGGGCTGGACCCCTTATCCCTGAACGACCAGGAGAAAGGGACCCCCCCTCCCCCCACCCTCCCCCCTTCACGCAGCCCCTTGGCAGTGTCTCGTCATCATCACCATCATCATCATCAACATCATCATCATCATCATCATTATCATCATTCGACTTGAAATTCAGATTTTTCGACATCCATTTTCCAAGTACCCAACGGTGCGATGAAAGTGACAGGTTCGAGCATCCATAGGTACCGCAAAAAGAGACATTGGAGATTGTGCTAACACTGATCGTGTTTTTTTTTCCCCGCACGATGCGTGTGTCTGACAATGTATACCTCCAAATGGCTATTTAAATGGACTAAGTGATGAGCAACGATGGACATCGTGGGGTGCTCTCTTTTCGGATCCAGATACCTCCGCTCTGCTCTGAATGTCCAGTTCCATGCCCCCCCCCAAGTGAACTCTCGTCACATGCCTTGTGCGTCTCTTCACGCAGCAGCCCCTTCGCAGTGTCTCATCATCAGCATCATCGTCATCATCCTCATCATCATCATCATCATTCGACTTGCGATTCGGATTTTTCGACATCCATTTGCCGCGTCATTTTAACTTTTGCAAGCAAACGGGTGAAGCAAAGGAACGTCGGCGCTTCTCCATGCTTCGGTTGGACAGAATTTTTCCCTTCGTTCTGTCAAAGCGGTGATTTGCTAGCGCATGACGTCCATATTGACAAGCCTAAGGCTTGGTGTCAGCAGAAAAGGGCCCGGTCGCATGTCGGCTTTCACACTGAGTGATCCCCCGCGTCCCCTGTGACACAACTACCTTTCGTGTCACCCCTTCTCAAGTACAGCTTCAAGTCCCCGTGAGCCTCGCTTTGTCCTTGTGCCAATACGTTTTGCGCCCGTGGCCTCGGGCAGGCTTCGCCGAGCCTCGAAGTGCCCCGAAACGCCTTTGGAAAGTTCGGATCAGCTTTCAATACTATTAGGGTCCAGCTTGTGGAAGCCGAGTTCTATGCATAATCCCAGCCCCCATTTTTGGGTTCCCCGTGTAGGCTAGTGTTAGTGTCATCTCTTTGCAAGCATGTGCTTGCAGCGTGCAACCCTGAAGCAACTGTCAGAAGACTCTGCAAGCTTTTGGCCAGAAGGAACTTGCCCTGGGTGACCCTCACCTTGACGCACTTGCTGCGAAGCCATGTCGTCAGAAGCAGCACCTGCTGATGTTGCGGCCGTTGCGGCGCCGGCAGACCGTTTGGCAGATTTGAAAGCAGCGCGACAGGCGCTGAAGCGGCAGTTGGCGCAAGCAACCCGAGAGGTGAAGAGCCAGGACATAGACTGGTGGCCATCAGACATGGTATAATGTCCTGTCTTGATCAATGCTAGCTTGTTTGCAGCAAATTGTCTGAGCCGGGCGCAGGAGAAAAAACGCCGTCGCATCATGCAGCAAGCTGGGAAACTGAGCACGGCAGATTTGTCGTGGCTGTTGGCGGTCAAGGTTGCCAATGGTCGTCCCTGATGTTTGCAGTTTGTCTGCATGGGCATGTCTCTGACAAGTGCAGAGCTATGCAGGAGACTCTGTGTTGGTATTTGCCCGTGAAGGGCGCCAATGTCGTCCTGCATGTGTTACAATGGCACGCACACGCGTGAGGAAGTTGCAAGTTTGCACACGAAGTGTGCACCTATGTGTGATTAACAACCTGACGCCAAAGGTGTCTGAAAACAATCGCAGCTGGCCACTCATGTTGCATGTTGGCTGTGGGAAGTGAGAGCGATTCAGTCAGTGGAGTCAGACGATTGCTTTGCATAGTGGCTGTAGGAGGGATTATTCAGATTCATTCATTGGATTCAGAGGCCTGCTTGATTGACGCACCACTGTGTGACACATAGCACACGCCGTATCCTGTCAGTGATTTAACATTCTCTTGCTGCGGCGGCAGCGATGGATGCTGGTGCGCTGCGGCCGTTGCGCCTGGTGCGTGCACGACCTGGCGATGCTGCTGCCGTTCTGGGGCCTTTGCGCCTGGTGCTGGCGGCTGGTGCTGTGCCACATTGCATCTGGGCACATGGTGCAGCTGCCTGTCCAGGGGGGAAGTGACTCTACATCTAGCAATTGTACCCTTGGTTTCTTGGTTCATGTTAAATTCCCATGTTTGATGGTGATTTCTCGCCAGTTACCCATAAGGCTCAATCAATGATATAAGCCCATCGTTTGATAAATCCCCAATGGTCAACCGCGGTGCACCACCATAAAAAATGACTGGCGAATCCCTATATGGTTAAAGTGATTTACCCACTGGTAAATTAACATAGACCCTTAAAATCACCAAGGTTTAATGGCAACTAGTCTTCCATCCCTATCTCCCACGGTCTATGTTAATTTACCAGACGGTAAAACGCTGTTGAGGTCTATCAATCTTCCCCGGTTCGACCACCACTTTTGATGGGTAACCAACCAGCATGACACCCAGTTCCCAGGCCTAGCATCCGCAAAATGAGGGTGCTTGCATGAATTAGTAGATTGTCGGAAAAGGGTAAATGATAACGACCTCAATCATCCCCAAATGGCCAAACCATGCAGGTGAGTGAACTATTGGGATTGCAATGTTTCATGACAGCAAATGTCAAAGATGATATGGGATGATAGATGCGTACGTACATATATTTGTATATACATATATTAATATAAGAGAATATTATATAATTAGGAACAGATTTGGTCAATTGGGGGGAGCGAACCGCTCCGTGCGTAGCAACTTCGAAGCACACCCCCATTTGATTAAATCGGTGTAGGAACCCCCCCAGCGGATTAGATAGCTTGGTTGCTGGATATTATATAAGGGTTGGTTGAACCGGGAACCTCCCTATCTCATCCGCGACACTATTTTTGGGGTTATGCTAATTTTTGGGAGTGTAATGACCCCCTAAAGGATGGATTGCCCAATTCAAGGAATGTTGATGCCTGAATTGCCCTATCCATCCAAAACCACCAATGGGGATAATGACTGGAATAAAATCTAGGAGACGCGGACAGAAAATCTATGAGACACAGCTGAGCTTTGCCAAACGCAAAACTTTAGGTTTGAAGAACTTTGAAACGACTTCAAGGTGGATTCTTTACAAAAGACAAGTCGGAACATACCCCAGAAAGCCTTATATCGATCTAGATAGACATGTGCTTTGGAGAATAGAGACCTCGAAATAAAATGCGTACAAGACTAGTTTTTTAGGAGGTGGCTGATATGAAACTGGTCGCTTCCTCATCCCAATGCGTTCGTTTCACTTTTCAATACAATGGTCGAGATGAAAGTCGGTGATCGGGAATGTTCGTGATCCGGGTCGAAAGGAAAAGAATGTTCGAGATGCAAGTCGGTGATCGGGACTGTTCGTGATCCGGTTCGAAAGGAAAAGAATGTTCGAGATGCAAGTCGGTGATCGGGACTGTTCGTGATCCGGTTCGAAAAGCCAATGCTTCGCGTTGGGACTTTCAAGCATTCAATGCCATGCTGCATTTTGAAAAAAAACAGGAGATGTGCACATAAAGATCAGTCTTTTGGTTTTACCTGGTTCAAAGCTGTCAGCATGAAAGTGCTCAAGATCCCGCTTTCCAGTCGTTAGAGTATTTCATTCTAGTACCGATTCTAGATAGCGATAGACATGTATATGGAGATATATGTAGATCGAGAATAAAAGAGCGATAGAGAGATAGAGAAAGACATGGAGAGAAAGGTATGTATATATATATATATGTCGATGAAGAGATATATCTACGTAGATATAGATATGTATGTATAGGTCTGTAGACCCAGAGGAGGAAGAAAAGCACCATGCCTGTGGGAAGGGACACCTTTAGAATGGTGGCGACACAGAACAACATGCTTCAACATGGTCCTCCAACCTCGCTTGTAGCTACAAATAATTCTATTCTCCCAGAGGCGGATTTGGAGGACCGCCATTTTTGCCCCCGTTTTTCCATAGTTTTTCCCGTTGCTTGGTCCTCCGCGGTCCTCCGACCGATCCTGTCCGTGCTGTCGTCTGGGTTTTGTCGCAGTCCATACCCGTCGCTTGGTCCTCTCCATGCTCCTGCCAAGGTTTTTCAGCCATGCAAGCGCTGGGACAACAGTCTCGAGTGGCGCGGAAAGTCCGTGCGTACTTGACGAAAACAAAGCTGCTGAGCCGCTGCCCACACTTGTTTGCCTTGTAGTCTTTTCTTTGGCCCGCTCTGCTATTAGACCAGTTATGGCCATTGACCAGTTATAAGTAGTCATAACCCCATTTCGACCTTATAGACTCCCATTTATAACCAATTTGAACTCATCAATGTCCAGAACTGACGCGTCTATCTCCTGCTCCTCTATGTGAAGCTTGCTTGTCCTCATGCCTGCGAGCAGGCTTGGTCTGCTGTTTGGGTGCCGCCGCCGTGCCCACATCCAGACAGAGCATGGTGAGGCATTGCATGCTGTTCATTGTACGGTCGCTTTGTCATCGACTGCTTAGCTGCCAGGGTATTAACTTCCCATGAGGGCCCCTTCATGTCACGCAGCAAAACAAGAACATGATCATTGAGCCACAGTGCCGCCATGCCTGTCCGACGGCGACTCTGTGGTAAGCAGCCGCCGCCAGACGGCCCCCCTGACCGGGAGGCACGCAAGCAGCTGCTGATATGGCTGCGCGACAAATGGGCTGCGCAGCGAATGGCCACTCGGAATGAGCACGGACACGCCAAGCGGCAGCGGTGGAGAGCTTCATTTGCACAAGCCGACAGGCCGCAGATTTTGCGCGACATGTTGCCGCAAATTCCTGTGAAGTTTGCACGTGCTGCACGTGACCTACTGGCAGGGTGGCATGTCGAAGAGCCGATTGTCAACGAGCCATCGCCGCAAGCATACAAGGGCACTGGTACTATGTTCCGATACAGTGGCTCCTTTAGCATGATTGAGCATCACCCTTCCTTGGACCTGCTTGCGGCAGGACCATCTGTCGACATTGATCTGCTCAGTGCCGGCCTACGAAACGCACCGCAGGTGCTTGCCATTTGGGATGACTTTCAAAGTTGGATGACCGAGCTCGGCAACAAGTACCGCTTTGAACGGGTCAGCACCGCCCTGGAGCTCCACACAGAGGTGACGCTGCAACGCAGAGTGCCTTCCATTCACTTGCACATGATGTTTGACACCCGCGACTCGGCAGCAATGCGGGCACCTCTCTCGCAAGCCTGAATCATGTCATTTTATCTTTCATTCCCAGTGCCAGTCATTCTTTTTCGCAGCCCAATGTGAGGACGCACCTTCCGCATACTTTTCGGTCCTGTTTCATGTTTGGTTCTGATGGCTAACAGAACCAGATAGGCTCTAGCACCGTACCTTCCTGGCCCATGCACCCGCATGCTGCGGCCAGGGCGACAAGTGCATCTGTCTGGACAAAGTTTGGCATTTCGTGGGTGCAAGCCGCACATCTCCTTGGATTCCTCGCAGGCTCGTGGGCGGTCAGTCCGTCGTGCACTGGATCAAGGGCACTTCTATCTCCAAGTGGAGAAGAAAGGGTCCATTTTTCGCCAGACCACTTGCCCAGCATACCAGACTTTCACAGTGAGCCCCGACTGGGTGACTGGACTTTGGCAGGGGGATAAGATTAACAAGGAGTGTGCCGAGCAGCACTACGTCCAATGCAAGCGCAACATTCGTGCTTACTGTGAGAACCTGAAGTACCATGGCCAGAAACAACGGGAGCTGTACATTCAGCAGCAGCAGGCTGCTGCAGCAGAGCTCTTGCGCCCACTGCAGAAAGAGCCAGTGGAACTACCAGAAGTGACGCAGCTGTTCTTGCCACAGTTCACGCGGCCTATGCATCGCCGAAAATTCTTGGTGCTGAATGGCCCAACGCGTCTGGGGAAGACTGTCTATGCACGGTCTCTCTTTGGCGCAGATCACACGTATGAAACCAATTGTTCTGGGGTGTTGGAGCCCGACATGAGGGAATATGATGTGCTACGGCACCGGTGTGTGGTGTTTGATGAAGCTAGTGTCCATCTTGTCTTGAAGCACAAAAAATTGTTTCAGGCGCCGCCTGCCGAAATTTCACTTGGGCACTCGGCGACAGGCATGTATGTTTATCGCATCTGGGTTTGGAATGTCGCTCTCATTGTCACATCCAATGTCTGGACCACCGAACTGGAGCAGCTCGCTGCAGAAGATCGGGAATGGCTAGAAGGGAATGCGATTCTCATTCAGTGTAGCCAGCCCTTATACAGACAAGACTGAGGCCACGGCCGGTTCCAAAAAAAGGGGTCGCCAGACGGTTGCAAACTAGCTGTCGTCAGTGAGGGCCCTTGTTGTGACCTGCCGGCTGCTGTCAACGCAGCGCACTTGCAGACTTGGATTCCTTGGGTGTCACTTTGCAGCATGGCCACGTCGCTTGCTGCTACTTGCAGAGCTGGGACGGGCTCAGTTTGACTTCTGCGTCAGCATGGGTGACCGGCATGTTTCCATGTTTCCGTCAACACTGTTGCTCATTCTCTGAAGCATGAACTTTCAACAGTGTTTCCTTGTCATACAGCTTCTTTGGGCAAAACACATGGCCCGTAGGCAGGAGTCTCCATATTGTCTGCCTGTGTGACACACGGCTTGCCGGCGTCCCTGTGCATGCCATGATGCCGGATGCAGCTGCAGCTGAAGTAGTCCGATTACAGCAAGCTTTAGTGGCTAACCGGAACGAGTTGAAAGGCGCTTACCAGCAGGCCAGACGGCAGCAAAAGAGAGTGCAATGTTGTGGCCTGGGGCCTGCAGCTCGCCGAACGACCCTAGCTGTGTATGTGCTGTCCAACTACAACATAGCTCTCGCTGTCTGCGTGGCTTGCAGGTTATCCACGCACAAGCGCCCTGAGGATGCTGGGTTCCCAACAGCTGCAGCCCTAGAAGAGCTTTTTTTGGAATCCCCGCCAACAGACTGGCTGGAATTCGGCGAGCTAGCAGCGCAGAGGGCACACGCCTTTTTGGCAGAGGCCGCAACTTCGGATTGGGTGCGTGATTGCAATGTCTTGCATGGTGTGGCCCCTTCCTCGATGGACGTCTTCTTGCACTGGGAGCATGCCTTTATCGGCCATCAGCTCGACGTGGGTGTCCCTCCGCGACGCTACGTGAACAAGTGGGCGCAGAAGTGGCGTGCGCGTTGGGGTGTCCGCCGCAAAGTGTTGAAACAGGTGGTGCACAAGGACCCGGCAGTTTTAAAAGCGAAAGTCCCTTGGACGGGAGGAAACTGCTGCAGTATTTTGGCCCCCTTTTTGGGTCCAGATTCCGGACCCAAAAAGGGGTCCGAGTACGTTGCCGTATATTGTTTGCATGCACAGGATTAGCCTTAAGGGCCCCATTTCTGGTCCCAGTTTTCGGGTTTGTTTTCTCGCCCTCTATTGCTGCACCCTTTTGGATGCGTCGGTGTTGTTTCCACACCGCATGCTTTGTCCTGCAAGGTCAATGCTTTTTGGCGGCATCTGCGCTATCTATACCAGAAGTTTGCCGACCGAGACATTCTCATGTTGAATGTTGATGAGACGAGCATAGGGTATACCATGAAGCCGCGGCTTGGCAATGTGGTGGCTCCTGCGGTCGCGAAAGTGTCGAAGCAGGATCGGAGAGGAGCTTGGACATACCTCAGCCTCATTTGCAATGCTACAGATGTCCAAGGGAAGTTACCACATTACCTGATAGGTTCCAAGACGAGGCTGACGTGCAAGTTGCTGCGGGCACAGAAAGCCTTGCCACCAACCCGATTGAAGATCATTGCGCAAAAGTCTGCATGGACTTCTGCTGCGAACATGGTGCAACTCTTGCGAGACATTGGTGAGGTGCTGAAGCTGTATCCAGGCAAACAAGGTATCTTGTTGCTGGACTGTGCGCCTAGCCACTTGCCAAAGGAGGTCATGCAAGCGGCAAAGAGGCAGAAGGTGCAGCTGGTTTACATACCGGCGCAATGCACTGATGTGCTGCAGCCGTTGGACATTTGTGCATTTGCTGGCTTCAAAGCCTTTTTGCGGGCAAGGCACGAAGGTCTGAAAGCAACTTCCCAGCATGGTTTGGTGAATCCCCTGGCATGGATTTGGGAGCTGATGCAATGCCCGCGTGAATTTTTCGCGCAGAAGGCATGGCGCAGTAGCTTCGCAGCGGTCGGATGCACCAATCCGCCTGATCCGCAAGTACTCCATCGGGAGCTGCGGGAGTTAATGGATTTTCCGGTGAGTTTCCCCGAAGGGGTCAAACCAACCCGAGAGGAAGTGCAATGTTTGTGGCCAGAGCGACGCCGTATGGTGTATGCTTACAAAGCCTTGTTTCGACTTGCCTGCGTACAAGTGAAAATGTTGTGAGACTATTAGGGTCCAGCTTGTGGAAGCCGAGTTCTATGCATAATCCCAGCCCCCATTTTTGGGTTCCCCGTGTAGGCTAGTGTTAGTGTCATCTCTTTGCAAGCATGTGCTTGCAGCGTGCAACCCTGAAGCAACTGTCAGAAGACTCTGCAAGCTTTTGGCCAGAAGGAACTTGCCCTGGGTGACCCTCACCTTGACGCACTTGCTGCGAAGCCATGTCGTCAGAAGCAGCACCTGCTGATGTTGCGGCCGTTGCGCCGCCGGCAGACCGTTTGGCAGATTTGAAAGCAGCGCGACAGGCACTGAAGCGGCAGTTGGCGCAAGCAACCCGAGAGGTGAAGAGCCAGGACATAGACTGGTGGCCATCAGACATGGTATAATGTCCTGTCTTGATCAATGCTAGCTTGTTTGCAGCAAATTGTCTGTGCCGGGCGCAGGAGAAAAACGCCGTCGCATCATGCAGCAAGCTGGGAAACTGAGCACGGCAGATTTGTCGTGGCTGTTGGCGGTCAAGGTTGCCAATGGTCGTCCCTGATGTTTGCAGTTTGTCTGCATGGGCATGTCTCTGACAAGTGCAGAGCTATGCAGGAGACTCTGTGTTGGTATTTGCCCGTGAAGGGCGCCAATGTCGTCCTGCATGTGTTACAATGGCACGCACACGCGTGAGGAAGTTGCAAATTTGCACACGAAGTGTGCACCTATGTGTGATTAACAACCTGACGCCAAAGGTGTCTGAAAACAATCGCAGCCGGCCACTCATGTTGCATGTTGGCTGTGGGAAGTGAGAGCGATTCAGTCAGTGGAGTCAGACGATTGCTTTGCATAGTGGCTGTAGGAGTGATTATTCAGATTCATTCATTGGATTCAGAGGCCTGCTTGATTGACGCACCACTGTGTGACACATAGCACACGCCGTATCCTGTCAGTGATTTAACATTCTCTTGCTGCGGCGGCAGCGATGGATGCTGGTGCGCTGCGGCCGTTGCGCCTGGTGCGTGCACGACCTGGCGATGCTGCTGCCGTTCTGGGGCCTTTGCGCCTGGTGCTGGCGGCTGGTGCTGTGCCACATTGCATCTGGGCACATGGTGCAGCTGCCTGTCCAGGGGGGAAGTGACTCTACATCTAGCAATTGTACCCTTGGTTTCTTGGTTCATGTTAAATTCCCATGTTTGATGGTGATTTCTCGCCAGTTACCCATAAGGCTCAATCAATGATATAAGCCCATCGTTTGATAAATCCCCAATGGTCAACCGCGGTGCACCATAAAAAATGACTGGCGAATCCCTATATGGTTACAGTGATTTACCCACTGGTAAATTAACATAGACCCTTAATATCACCAAGGTTTAATGACAACTAGTCTTCCATCCCTATCTCCCACGGTCTATGTTAATTTACCAGACGGTAAAACGCTGTTGAGGTCTATCAATCTTCCCCGGTTCGACCACTTTTGATGGGTAACCAACCAGCATGACACCGAGTTCCCAGGTCTAGCATCCGCAAAATGAGGGTGCTTGCATGAATTAGTAGATTGTCGGAAAAGGGTAAATGATAACGACCTCAATCATCCCCAAATGGCCAAACCATGCAGGTGAGTGAACTATTGGGATTGCAATGTTTCATGACAGCAAATGTCAAAGATGATATGGGATGATAGATACGTACGTACATATATTTGTATAT
>CAMXCT020006586.1:17101-109545 GCA_947184155.2 Cladocopium goreaui
CTTGGTCTTTGAGCGGGTCGGCAGGAGCAGAACCCTCGGCGCCTGTTGACCGGGGACGAGGAACTTCGTTGCTTTGGCCTTCGGGGAGGTGGTCGGGAAGCCACTTGGCTAGGCCTCCAAGTGGGCTGGGTGATGGAAGGTACTCGTATCTGGAATGTTGATCTAGGGGATAGACGATGGTTAGTAATGGTTATATAGTAAAGAGTCAATAGCGTTTCATGGTTCGAAATGATGGTTTATGTTATTGGGGCTTCTATGGGTTTCTTGACATGATGGTTCATGACGGTGAATGATGGTTAACGGATAAATAATGATAAATATTAATCGTTCATAATGATGTGAATTGGATTGGGGTAAGTATCCTATGTTATCGACCAACTTTTAGATGGGATCAGCCGATATCACCAACCATGGGGCAACTCCAGCAACAAAGCTAGAAGGGAAAGGAGAGTAGCATGGGTTAAGCATAGATGGTTGATGGCATTCGCAAATTGTGAACTACTTTCATTGATGACAGTCACGTATTTTCTGATCTACCTGGAAATTTCCCAGGATTGAGCCAACCAGTTTGGATACGTTTATGATTTGCATTGATTTGGCGTCCATTCAACCATTTTTAGAAACACCTGGTTCATATCAAAATGGCCACCACCAACCGCATTGCTCAACCTCTTCATTTGGGGATGTTGAGAACGATCCCTCTGGTTTCGACACTCCAATGTCCGGAGCTGTGGGTATCCAGATGCCCCACCAAAACGGGGAGCCTGTTCTGCCTCAAGGTGCTGCGGAAGAAGTTTGCCATGGACGTTGAAGAGCCTCCGGCCTTTTGTCCAGAAAACTGGTCCAGTTGCGATGGAAGTTGCGTTGGTTTTCTTGCTGGTTTGCAATGTCCGGTGCTTTAATTTATGGCATTGGAAAATACATTTGTTTGCCTAATAAGTCATCTAAAAACTGGTGGATTCCCTATTGAATGAGTGCACTTTGAATACTTAATGTGCAAGTTCTTACACTTCACCTTGAGGTTCCATCCACCTACGTGAATGATGCCGAACAAGAGTTGCAGAACTATGTGGAGAAGTTTCCGGCTCAGATGTTCAAAACACAACCAGCCGTTGGTGCCCCCATATGATGCTTACCAGATGTCGAAACCATAAGGGGATGGATCAACACCTATAGCAGGGAGGGGATGAACCCGGTGAAGCTCCATAAATCCCAGGTATTTTCAGGTTACCAGGTGATCCACAGCCATAGCATCCTCCATCCACTTGGAACAGGCTGCCACTGCAAGAGGCACCAGCCTTTCCGCTACAAGGCAGGCCGACTGATGCCGTGGGCCTGCGACTGCTGCCGTGGGCTGCGCCAGGCAACTTTTCATCAAAGATTGGAGAAGAGATGATGGAGGTGTGGAGATGATGGGGGCGTCAATTGAGAAAATCTACCTCTGTTTATACAGACTCTGTTGGCGGCTCCATTTGTGTCCCCTTCATCCGCAGAACGCCAAACAGCTACGGCAAGTTGTCGAAACCACGGCAGGAGCTGCGCGGGTCCTGGAATAGCCATCACCAAGAAGATGAGTACTCGGTCACACTCGAGGGCCGCCAGGCGCTTGCATGTTGACAAGTCCACACTTTCGCTCTGAGATTGGGCGGAGAATCAGGGTCAGATTTGCAAGAACCAGGGTTCTAATCTTTACCCATACTTTCCATGATTTTCCATGGGTGCTTCCTGTCATTGAGATGTTCCTAAGCCATGTGCATCCCAAAACTGATCGTCACTGCACGTGAACTGCTGCAGGTGGAACTCTGGGAGGGGAAGTTGGAGGATGCCAGAGCTTGCCGCGAGCAGATGCATCAGTACCTGGTTGATGCGTTGCACTTGTTTCCTACGGATGCAGGCACCTAAAGATCGGTTTGATGTGACATTGGCTGATTCCCTTTGCCAGGATTGGGCAACATGTCAATTGAATTCATTTGACACGTTTCAATAAATGGGTTCCTATTGTGATTCCGCAATCAAACCATATCAATGTTATCGTTTTCTTACACCATGTTTAAACAATGGGATGAGCTGACCCGGGCTGTTGCTTCTTGGATGTTTCTAGATGTTTCGACCATTGACCATTGCAATGAGCTCTGGCAGGGGCTTCTGATGCCAATATCTTTCGATTGCGAATGGCATCGAACCTGGTCCCGAAGGCGGGTTTTGCAATGATATTAGGATATGTCCTAAAGTGGAGGATACCCAGGATACCCTAATTTGCTGGTTCATTTTTCCACCCTGTCGAAGCGAAGCAATGGGAGATTGGGGCGTTGCCCTCAGCCAGAACTTTTCGGGTATCCCCACCCGAAAAATCCCCGGCGTCACGCCACGTTGAAGCCATCGTTGGGCGGTGTTTCCCGGGGACCACGGGGACCACCTGATGGTTTCCCGGCATCAATCCAGCGAGGTCACAGAAAGAGATTTCTTGCGAGCTGCGATTCAGCCGGAAGTTCTTCGAAGTTTCAACCCATTTCTGTCTCTTGACTGCGGAAATTTCATGGAGAGAGATGCGGGTCAGATACCACTAGGTACCATACCAATTTTCCATTCTTTTGATTGACTATGGCTGTGGTTATATTAAATGGCCCACTATTTTTCCAAACATTTCCTGGGAAACCAATGATTTGCAATATTTGCTTACAGTTAAACAGGGATCATTATATTGTAGTGTAACAATCAGGACGAATCCTTGTTTGGACAATCATGATGTCGGCATAAGCTCGGCACAATCTGTGTGTTGGTTGGCGCTGCCAATATTAATTTTCCCTTTGATACATTTCACGTCACTTACTTGTACCATCAGTTTTATTTGGACCTTCAACCACTTTCCATGATTATCATCAACATTACTGCGTGCAACCATCAACTATGATTGGGAACCAGGTCCCTATCCACCAGTAGCGGTTGCAACATCTTAGGTCACCGAAGGCGGTGCAACAGCTGCACGAAGCTGTGTTGCTGTTGTTGCAGCTCTATGTGTGGGAGGATAAGCTTAAGAGGCTTTGCATACACGCGACTCAGCTCGGTGCGTTGGCTGTGCTTGTTGGTATCTCTGAATCTCTTTATATGGCAGCCAACCAGGAACCAACATGAACCAACCATGTGGGGTTCATGTCAAATCATCCTGCTGTATCTACTGTATACCCAATTTCATAATTTTCATAAACCCCAAGCGGTCGATGGCGGCATTGGGTCTACCTTGTCATCCATAAATGCATGCTGCGCAAGCCAAGGCTAAGGGTCAGGTCTACCCAATGCTGTTGCAAGAGCTGTTGGTGACTCGATGCTGGGAGGTTCAGGAGCACCCAGAGTGGTTGGTCTTTGAAGTAGAGGAGGGGCTGCAGATTCGTCCAGTGCAATATGAAGTTGCAAGGAAACTCATCAAAGATCCAGGCTGCGTGGTGCAGTTGAATATGGGAGAAGGCAAAACACGAGTGATTCTACCCATGCTCATCCTACACTGGGCTGGCAAGGGAGAGCTTGGAGAGCAGAGATTGCTGAGAATCACAGCGTTGACTTCCTTGATCAACGAGCTCTTCGATTTTCTGCATCGACATCTCTGTGCTTCTGTGCTGCAGCGGAAAATCTTCACGCTTCCATTTCATCGTGACGTGCAACTCACAGAAGAAGATGTGAAGGTGATGATTTCTTCCATGGAATTTTGCAGCCGCAGTGGTGGCGTCCTTTTGGTGGCTCCGGAGCATCGGTTGTCCTTGCAACTGAAATGGCATGAACTGCGCCTTCAGGGGGAACACGCTTTGTGTGAGCTGTTGGATCAGTTCTTCGCCTTGCCATCACGTGATTGCTTGGATGAAAGCGATGAAGTCCTCCGCCACAAGTACCAGTTGATCTATGCTGTGGGCAGTCCAATTCCCCTGCCGGAAGGCCATGAGAGGTGGACGGTGGCAACAACGTTGCTACGGGTTTTGCACAACTCCCAGAGGTTGCGAGACCTTTTGACACCTGAAAACTCGGTGACCGAACCGGGCGACTGCGAAGCCTTTCACCTGATTCGCCTGGTGCCAGGGAAGGAGCTCCAGGAGATCATGTTACAAGTGCGAGTTCGAATCGTGGAGGAGTTGATGGAGGATCCTCCATACGATTTCGCCTGGTTGAAAAATTTCAGAGATGATGTGGCTGTAGTCATGTTCTTGACAGGTCCTGAGGCAGATGAGACTGTTCTACCTGAAGGCATTCCCCAGGATCGCCTTGCTGTGATGCTGGCCCTGCGAGGATTCCTTGCATGTTCGGTCTTGGAGCATTGCTTAACCAAGCGACACTCTGTGGAGTACGGCATTCGGAGAAGCCATGGAAAGCGCTTAGCAGTGCCCTACCGGGCCAGCAACACTCCATCAGAACGCTCCGAATTTGGACACCCGGATTGTGCCATCCTTCTGACTCTGCTTTCCTACTTTTACGATGGACTCAGCCACTTCGAGCTACGACAAGCCTTTGAGGTATTGTTGGCTTGTGATGAATCCATCCAAGAAGATCACTATGACACTTGGTTCAGGTTGAGCAGTGAACGCATCCCACCAGAGGAGAGACCAACGCTGGAACGAGTGTCGATGGTGGATCTCTCCAATGAAAATCAGTTGGAGGTACTTTACACCTATTTCCACAAGAACTATGAGACCATTGCCTTTTGGGTCTGCCAGTGTTTGTTTCCATCGGAGACGGCGCAGTATCCTCAGAAACTGCTGAAAAACGCCTGGCACCTGGCTGAAAATCCTGATGGCCTCGTCGGTGGTTTCTCTGGCACCGATGACAATCATCGTGCGCTACCCTTGCAGGTGACGCAAGAGATGCTGGGATGTAGTGATGGTATATAGTTCCAAAATGTTCCGAAGGGTGGAGTGGTTCAATGTCGTTTTTGTTTCATTTTGATGTATATAGTTCCGGCAAATCCAGCAAAATCCAGGAAGTTGTTGTCTTTCTGGATATGAGACACAGCCTAATCTCTACTCCAATCTCTCTAATGTGGTAAAGCCATAAACCATCCCCAACTAGGGCTTATGAAATTGGGTATAGCCTACGGGATAGCCTTATTTGTCATTTAAAATGACCCTCAAATGGTTGGTTAATGGAGCAAATGGGATGGTTGATTGTTGGGCTTTTGTTGGCGAAATTTTATTCCAAGGAACCTCACGGAGCTGTGTGGAACCAACGGCAAGATGGTGAAGACCATTTTGGACAACCCGGAGTTCCACAGCTTGGAACTTGGTGAAGACGGCCATTTGCATTGGAAAATGGTGCTGACCGCTGCTGCAACGCGAGGCGCGGCATGATGATATTGGATGGTGACATGATTCGTGGATTTGATCATAGCGCATTGCTACTCAGATCTATTCAGATAATGATGGCAATGGATGATGATGAGGAGGATGGATGGATATGGATATGGACATGGATATGTAGACTCTCCTAGTTCTGACAGCTAGCACCCAACATGACCCAAATCTGGCGTACATGACCCAAATCAGTTCGTAGCCGGCCATGTTGAGCCATGCCATAGCAGGTGTGGATGCTCTGATTGATTGCGGAGCTTTGACGGCTGGCGCCGACAATGCGAAGATTGCTGGCGAACTACTTGTCTTGATGGAAGGCAATGGGTCGATGCTGAGCAATGCTATTAACCCCTGATGGTGAAACGTAGAACAACTTTGAGTTGTATACTGACAAAATATTGGAGATTATAATTATCCAATCCATTATTTGTCTATGTTGATGAGAGCATTTTTCCATATTTTTCCCACATTTTTGATGACATCCAGCAGTTTTTGCCGTCGGTGCCCAACGTTGTGAGGCAAGTTCAGTGGTGTGACGTTTTTCGACACCTCCAAAAAGGTGACTCGGTAGATCATCCCGTACATTCCACCATGGTTTCTGAGGGGTATGTAAATGATTGTAAATGTATGATATGTATGTAATATGATGGGAAGGGATTCATCACATCGTGGTGTCTTGTTAGGCCAGGTGCTGGTTTAGTTTGACGCCAAGGATTGGATGATCTTGGACTACCACGGCCGTTGCCTCCCAAAAAAGTCTTCGCCTGCACGAGAGTCGGAGACTCGCTGAGTGGAGTGAATGAATCGGAGTTTTGAAACCATGACTGATATCTGGAAATGTCTGGAAGATGGTAATTATTCCTATGTATTCCTAGTGGATCCATATTTGGGTTCCATGTTGATTTTAGAGGCTGTACACTGTATCAGAGTTCATTCTTTGGGATGAAAATCAACGTGGAGATGTGTCGCAAAGGTTGGTGTATTCAAAGGCAGATGATAGTAGCATATTGACTGGCTATAAGGCTTGTTTCACCATGTACAAGTTGCAATCCCCGGCCACCCCCCATTTCTTTGGTTTCACTGTTACATAACTTCTTGCTTCGAAAACCATGGTTCCGTTGTCCTTTACAAGTTTTACAATAAACCTACGGTAACGACATTTAAATATGTGGAGGAAGGGCCAGACTGCGAGGCCCAGGAGGTAGTATAAAATACCAGTTCGTATATTTGAATGTAGTTACCGTACAGTTTTTGTACAGCGCACTTTGTCCCCATAGCTATGGCTCCAAATCCCAACTTGGATGGTTCAACAGCAAACACCAAAGTTCGGGTCATCCAAGAATATCCGGTGCAGAAATATCATGAACAATTCCATATAATAAATATGGATTGATTTTATATCAAACACTAGTATCTGGAATTAACATATGGATGGTTTATATCAAATTGTGGATGGTTTTTATATCAAACACTCCAATTATCCCTCATTAACCACAAGTATCTCAACTCGTATCAACGATTTATTCGTCCCATGCTTAATCATAAACCTGCCTGCCACTATCGATGGTTTATGACATCGAATGATATGATGTTTATGTCATGTTGCCTCCAAGGAGTGTTTCGCCTTCTTCGACGAAGCGAGATCTCGTGGGGCTGACTTGAAGCTTGCGATGACCGCCAGAGCCATGGTGACTCGCCTGTCTGTTTGGTATGTCTACTGCAAAATGGTTATGGGTTTGTCAAGAAATGGGAGATATCTTCAACTGGCAATTTTAGTTAAACAAAACAGAAACAAATTATTTGGTGCCCTATTTTCAGACAAACCCATATACAGTGGTCATTACAGTATGTAACGGTGATCGCAATGGTTAATGACAATCGTTTGCAAATGGAATTCATCATGATTTTCAGAGGGATTGTATTCATTTCTACTGTATTTGTTTGATTTTCAGAGGGCCGTTATTTCCCATTCTCAACATTTCTCAACCAGGATCAGTTGCCAACTGTTGGACTGCAGCAGTAACCTTCTCTTCATTTCACATGGCCAAAACTTTGAATATTCTTCAAACCGCAAAAGTCCAGAAACTAGCAACATATCATGAACACATTGGTTTCACCAATAAAGGGACCATTCCTTGGTGCCAGGTGACCGTGGGCCCCAAATGTGGAAAGGACAAGTTGATGCAAGCCGTGGGGCGAATGCGGCAACTGGGCAAGGGCCAAAGCTTGGAGTTCATCGCATCGCCGGAGGCAACTGGTCGCTGGCAGTGTGTGAAAACCCATGTTGTACCCCTTTTTTGTTCACATCAAGTCATAGCTGGGATTTATGGATGTGAATAACCCCCTAAAAATGGTATTTTCATAGGTATTGATCCATACCCATGTAACTATCCGATTTTATCATCATTTATGGTCGAGCTTTTCGTGCTTGGTGAATTTAGTTTTGAACTTATCCAGATTTGATGTGACTTCCATGATCTTCCGTGTCATTACTTCACCATTGGTGGTTGATGTGCACCGTGTACCTTGATGACTTACCACCAATTACATTGGTGGTCATCCCATGTCACAGAGGATAGCCATGCTATTGGGTCCTCCAATTTCAGGAAGCTCCATATGGGGACGGCATCCATGCAACACCCAGTCGTGCGGATAGTGTTCATGACCCATTTGTTGGTGGCATATGGGCGTGTCAGAAATTAAATAGGGTACAGTACCCCTAAATCCTCTGGTTAATCATTATTTTCCCTATTGAATGACAAGTTTCTGGTATACCCCCTTTGCAGACAGACCCATGCTGTCGCTAATGTAGATGAAACTGTCTTGGCAGGTCACCAGAAAGGTGCAAGATCTCATGACGCCAACAGACCGCTTTGGCGAGGCGCAACGTGGCCAGATTTGTCTTTGAGATGCTTTGGGCCATCGTATGGCCTTTGAGATTTTGAAACCCCATGGGATTTGGAGTGTGAAGCCCCGTTTCAACAAACCTGTTTGAGATAATTGTTTTGAGTTCTCCATCGCTTCATTTCCTGTTGCTCATGACTTTCAGCCTGGTAGGTGACGTCAAAGGACTTGCTTGAATGGGTGATGGCCAATACTGCGCCGTAGCAGAGCAAGAAGCGCCATGAAGCGCCAATGTTTGACTGATTGTAATGAGGTCGATGCATGTCAATGTACCCAGATGCTATCACTGAGTTGGAACTTTCAACCACAATGAAGCGGTGTGTCGATGCATTTATTCTCTGCGACAGTATCAGCCATTGTCAACCATTCATATTGATATTGTTATATAACAATGAGGTAGACAACCATTTAGGGTATCGGTATCAAGATACTTGAAAACATTGCGACTGATCCTACATAGAAACTGGATTTAATCCAAGGTTTTTGTTTGGGCGTTCAAGACACATAGTGATTGGATTAGTATCGACATTGTATAGTGTGATTGGCATCACATTTATGACGATAATGAGCTAATTATATAATTAGTTTCTTATTTTGATTATCATACTTATTACTTATTACTATTGATATTATTCCTACTACCACGAGTCTTATTGCTATTATTGAATATTGCTACTATCAGAATCATTCTTGTTGTGACATATTCGGAGAGCCTTCCTTTCTCATTGTCACGGTCAAGGAATCTAAGGTGCGAGCAGCAGAAGAGGCGTTGACTGAATGGGCAACTCGGCTCTACATCATGACATGGGATTTGTAGAACAGCTTCATGAAGATTGATAGCAGGGGCTAATATTCGTTAAGCATGATAACGGTAATGATAATGGTATTCTTCATGATATATTAGTATTATATCGTATTGTTTATGGCTGGAGAATAGTGGTTAACATTAGTAGTAATGGTCAATATTAATGATAGAGAATTTTAATGTTATTGTTGAATGAATGGGTTGGATTAAGGGACAATCTACGTTAGTTTTTTTTTTCGCCTTCCGAGATCCAAAAGCTCTGACGATTCATATGCCAAAGCACCACCACCATGACCTTTCCATTCAGCCACTACATGTTTTTGCTACTTATAGACTAGACTATACGTCATAACCAGCTACCATTCATATCCAACAAGACTATCTTAATGATAATATGATAATGACCCTTGATTTATAGTCTATAAATGTCTATAATAGTTATACCATGATGAAGTCAAGCGTCATTGACCATTCATATCAACCATCAAGAGGTTGCCACCGATTCAGCTGGACACTAGGCCAAGCAAGGCTTGCTCTTCACCAAGACGCACGGCAACCCTGAAATGGCCGTGTTGGATGAAACTGTTGAGCTCAAGCATTTCTACGGAGATGCATTGGTTTTTGGGCAGCATTTCCAGGATTTCAAATGGCAATCATGGCGATCATGAAACTGTGCATGTTATTCTGTTGGATCAGATGTAGACCATGCTGTTGGTTTCAGATATATGTCTGAGCATGTCTTGTCTGAGTCACTGAGTTCGTTGATCGGCAAAACCTCAAAAAACACGCTTTCTTTTGGAAAAAAAACGTGAGCACAAAGAATTCTATAATGCGGGTAAAACAATAATAAACCACATTATTATGGTGATTTGGGGGGATGATTTATTATTGTTTTACCCACCACCAAGGGCTGTTTCTTCCAACATTTTCCCATCGCTCTGGCGGCGGTGGCACACGAGGTGTCTCGAGAGGTGTCAGAGGTCATCGGAGAAGAGCTGAAGGTCTTTGAACAGAGACTTGCTCCAATGATGGGCTGCCACCAATTCTTGGGATTTGAACATCACATGAGGGTTTACATACAATCAATGAATATATTCTATACATTTCTATACTATATAATGCCACATGTCTGAAAATGATCTACATCTCCTATTATGGCCATGTAATGCCATTTAATGATACTGAGGAACATGAACCAACGTGCGGATTGAAGTGAAGTGAGTTGAACAATTCAACGCGCTCAGGGCTGGTGCAGACCTCGGTCATCAGCTTCTCAACGAGATCAGGCCGGTGCCAAAGTTCCGCATCAAGCGTATTGGTTTTAGCAGCGTTCGTAGGAGTTTCAACAATGAATTATATATGTATATAGCTGTATATATATATATATATACATGTATATTCTCTTTGATGATTATAGGGGTTTCAACTATCGTTTATAAGTTGTAGGGTTCTATCATTATTATAAATTTTCAACGAAGAGATTTATGCTGATAGCATTGATGACCATCGATCAATGATGGTTGGTTGATGATTGCTGAAGATGTTTCCTTCGGGGCCTATCAAACTCTCCTATATATATAACGACTATATGTATATATATATATAGGGGACTATCATAGTCCATACATGGTAGCAACTTTTGTGGTAATCATCAGCTACTTTATCAAGATTTGCTAAGATATAATCCCATAGACAGATCAGCCGAACATGATCAACTGACGGTATGGGGTTTTGACATGGCTCAAATGGAACCTGCCATAGGCACTGTGGATGTTTCCGATCGATACTATGGATAGGCAGCACAGGTATCAGGGATGATCATAGTTCGATTGACCGTTCACATTTAAGCATATAGTGAGCCAATATCTATAGAATCTATATGGCAATTGATTTGAGGCCAATATCCAATATCTACATAGCCATGGTTCATTTGATTACCACCTATCTAAATTTACCATTCATTCACCATCCAGCTCTTGGATGCCTTGGATGCCTTGGATCGTCGCAGGCATCGGTCTGAGAAATATGGCGCCGGAGTTCATGTGACGGCCAGTGTACTGGACGAAGAGCAACCTGGCAGATCCGTTTCTGTGACTCGGTCACGGCCTCCAACATGGCAACATGGTCACCTCATGGCAATTTGATGAGTACAAAGATGGAAAATCTATGAACGTTAATTCCCATATTAATTAATCACCATAATTATAGTGATGTAGCCAATTATTAATAGTATTATGAACATTTAAAGGGTTGTGTTCTTTTTGCGTTTCTGGATGTTTCTTGCGCTTTGTGCCTTTGTGCAGGTACGAGCGAGAACTGCAGGTAGAAAAGGAAGTGGAGAAGGAAGTGGAGAAACAGTTGCCCAGTGTGAAGCCTTTGCCGGAAGTAGATTGGGACCTGTCGAAACTGCCCTGCGCGAAGAGCATCAAAGATTTGCCAAGCAAAGTCCTCACTTTGCCCAAAATCTTTGCTTCCACGGTTTCATTGAAGGGAATCCACTTTCCACCGCACCTGCGAATTTTCGCCACGGAGAATTTCCATCAGACCATCCTTGGGCATCAGAATCTCAACTTGGATGACTATCTACGCCCCGTAGATGCTGTGATCGTGTTCCCAGAGTCCAACGAACTTCTGCTCCTGTCCGAAAGGGAGGCGGATTTGGCCCTGGAGGCGTTTTGGACTGCGAAGTCCCATCGCAATGTCTTCACCAACTGGGCCTTGTGGCGGAACAGCTTTTCCCTGGAGATTCCGGGGGTGCTTCCTGTGGCAAGTCGTCCTTCAGTGCTTCAGGATGCATCGGCGCTAGTGTCTATCCAGGCATTTATGGGTGACACGAGATTCAAAGAAGAGGCGCAGAAGAAGGAACTTCAGGATCTCGTGAATCATGTCGAAAGGGAATGTGGAGATGCAAGGGCCATCAAAGAGTTTGCAACTTGGTGAAATCTGTTTGGGTGATGTGGCTATCATTGGGGGATACTGGGGGAATACCTGCAAGCGGCGTTTTTTCTGACAATAATCGATCTTTTCGACATTGATGGAGTATTGGGTATCTATACGGTATTCACTGTTTTTGGACAACCATTTGGAGGTTTCTATACATCCAATTGCGTACAGTCACTCAGACGTTCTTGGGAAATGCTTGTTACTGTGCACCCACACTGGATGATTTGGGGATCCCCAAATCCAAGGGTTTATCATCACATTCCCTTTTACAATGGCAATTTAGGGGGTTTCTCCTTGTTTGAGACAAAGCCAGTTCGTAGCTGTTTGCAGTTGAGAGTATCTGCTGAGGTGAATGTGAGAGGAATGATGCATCGATTTGAAAGAAGTGACCTTGCACGCATCTTGAATTCGAGGTAAGCCACCGCGCAGAACCACTTTGAGACCAATTTTGTTTAGGCTAAAGTTTAGGCATGTTTAGTAAGGCAGTTTCCTGGCGACGTGCGTACGATCTATGTTTGTCATGATTATGGCATTTTATGGCTCTAAAAGGGCGAGCATGGTCCCATCCGACACGTGCGAATGGGTTACTGTGCATGTTTCCCTTTCTTTCATCATGCCTATGTTTTATATGATCCTGATTGATCCTGCGTGTTTCATATAGCCTTATCCTCAGCAATGGCCAGGGCCTGCGAGTGTTCATTTTCCTTGTGCCAATGGCATTGTGAACAGAGATAGGCAACACAATGTCGTTGGCATCGCAGCAGTCTTTCGACCTGACCTGGTCTTGGAGGCTTCGCAACAGGTTCCATCCATTGGGCACGATGTCGGTCACCTTAAACATGTTTCAACAAAGGGATTGCATGCCATTGCCATTACTTCCAGAACAGTGGCCATTGACATCATGATCGGATATGGTTTTACTAGATATCATGAAACATGCATTTGTATAGTTATTAATTATCTATAATATATATACATGATTATATATATATATTATGGATTATATATATATATTATGGATTGATATGTATGGTTTCATTCTGTCTTATTAGATATCACCAACTGTCATTAGCCATGGTTTGACCAGGGGACCTCAGCCCATTTTTACTTGCCATAGCTCGTGTCTAAGCCCATTTTAATCGCTAGCTTTCAACAGAACATTACAGGAATTATTGTGGTACAAAAGGTCGCGGCCTGCTGCAGCATGGGAAAAATGGGTTGGCGACTGGGAAGTTTCACGAGGATTTTGGGGCGCTGCTCCTGTGACATTCGCCTTGATATACTGATAGGCATCAGATTCTCACCATAGGCTATGATTGATAGCCCAGAATTTGGCATTGGAACTGGACACCACGGGCTAAATGGAAGATGTGCAGAGTGTTTTGTTGTCCGTTTGAAATCGTTGCTGTGATTCTTTCGCAGTTGTTGCCCTGAAACTTGGACCCAAGTGGAAGCGGTCATTGCGCTGATTTTGCGAACATTGCCCGGCCCCAACATGATCCAACAGGGGATGGACACTGGATATCCAAGGTCACTTTAGACCTTGGTCCCTGACTCGAGGACATGAGTTGGGCGTTGTAAGTGGTTTGCACATATTCTATCCCGGGGAAGGCGCAAAATAAGATGCATTTGCAAAATGAGATATGTACCTGGCGGGTCGTTAGTACATTTTTTTATTTTTTCTAAACTCATATAAAGGGATGATGGCAGGGCAGAAAATAAAGACAGAGAAGAAAACAGAGAAGGAACAAGGGTATATCAAGGGATAAAGGGTGGGCAGGGCGGAACTTCAAACTTCACTTTTTTTCTCCACTTCACTTCTTTTAACATTAACGTACTAAAAAATTGAAACCCAACAAAGGCAACACACAAAATGAAAGCAAAATCATGAAATCCCTGAACACAGTCAATGACTAAACTCAGTGGTAAGGCATGAAAATAAGGTAATCAACCTGACTAAATTTTAACTTAGTAAAGAGTTCTCCAACACAGGACATAACCCGAACATGATGTGTATAAACCTGGCTTATGTCATTTTAACATTTTGGAGATGCGACTGACTATAACTAAGTGAGATGTCAATGACCTAGTCAGTGAATGTGGTTTTAGTTTTAGTTTTTTTAATTGTCAACATACTATATTTTGAACTTTGTGTCTCTGTCAATGTTTTTAATGGTTACTCTGTTTCGGCTTAATTAATTTTATTGAGACTGACTATATAACTAAGTGAGATGTCAATGACCAAAAAAGATGCAAACCTGAAGGGTACAAACCTGGGTGATTAAGATGTCAATGACAAACCGGAAGGGTCGTTCACAATTTAGTACTCTCTGGGAAATTAACATAGACCCTGACTGACTGAAATCACCTATTTGTCGTCGTAGTGGAAACTAAATTGAGATTTTCCAGCCTGTATCTGGCAGGGTCTATGCTAGTTTACCAGAGGGTCCTATAATTTTATTCTGACGGAGTCGTATTTTCCATATGTGCATTTATGAGTAACCACCTGCAACAATAGCCCGCTTGGAAGCCATTTGCAGTTTCCAGTGCCACCGGGACCCAAACATCCTGCAAGACTATGTTTTTATGTTGCTTGCATTTTGTGGTTTTGTTTGCAGTGTTTCCCGTGTTTCCCTACCGCCAGAGATTGTTGACAGGATCATGGATGAACAAGCCGTGGGAGACTTCGTTTCACGTCAACACCTCAGAATTCAAGATGTTCCATTCCAGCTGACAGTCTTTGAGAATGATTTCTCTTATGCCGCAACTGTCTGTCACTGACAATTCAATAAAATTTGTTTGCATAGACTATCATAGTCAGTACCATTCATGTGTTCAGAACTTGCCCTGGTTATGGTGGCTTTCATGATTGACCGGTCCCTGACCAGCATGGAGGAACAATGTCGCTGTCCTTCATTGAATGCGTGTCATTGACCGTTTTATGCTATGTCATTGTCATGCTGCTCATTGGTCATTGTCATGCGGTGTTGCACATGGCATTCTCATTTGAGTTTAAAGGACCTGTGCCCTGTGGCGGTTTGCCAGGAGATCCAAGTCGTCACTGACCTTCACCAGCAGGTTTTCGGAACATCGCAGGACAGGGCAATTTATAGTGAGTCGCTACGTGCAGTGTGAAGGGAGTTGCATTCAATGTTAGTAGAGTGAGTGCCAGCGCGTGTTATTTTAATTCTATCCGTTTTGGCATGTGGCAGGAGCATGGGAGTGGCAGCAGCTTCTAACTTAGCGACCAAGTGTCATGACTCATTCTGTCATAGATTATATAATCACAAGTGCATTGGCATTGAATTGTGTTTAAGCTATGATGACGACTGACTATTAATACTTTTGAAGTAAATTTGGCATTCACTCTGAGGTTCTTCCGTTCCATCGTTGTCTTGGCCCCGGTGACTGTCACTGCCAGTTTTTTGAACTTGTCACTCACTGTCACTGTCACTGTCCGTGTCAATGTCCAAGCTCGCTGATTTAGGTTGGACGAGGCCATTGGAAAGACTGTTGTCTTGGTGAGGGAGGTTCTGTCGCAACAAAATGTTGAAGGTCAGTGTCTTACTGAAGCACATGAACAAAACAAATTGTGCAATGTGAGAGCTGTTTCAATCCCGAGGTTCTGCTGTGGTGGTGCCTGTCACAAAGGAGAGTTGCATGCATTGAACTTGATTGAAGTCATGTGTTGCTGTCACGAAAGTTCAATTGTGGTATGTTTCTGGTTGCGTTCATGCATCGCTGACGTTGGTTGCCATGGACATTGATTTAGGTTTGGCATGGGACTGACAGACTTTGCATGTGATGTGCTTCACCGTTAAAATTTCTTTAGTGACTGCCAGGACACGTGCAACACCTGTGACTGTCGGATTTCCAATGTCAGGATCCCAGCCGATCAGTTGAATATTCAAATTCAGTTGAACATTTTAATTCACTTGATTCAGCTTTCAGCGGTCTGCTGCGTGTCATGTCTGTCAACATTTGTACTTGATCGCCTGGCTCATCAGCTCATGAATTCAGCTTGCTTCCCAGGGCTATCAGAATCAGCCTCACCAGAATCCATGGCAAAATGCCACAGGATGAAACAATTCAGATCTAACCATTGATTGCAAAATGCTGCAGAAAACCATAGACCATAGAATCCATTGATAGCAGAATCCAATGAGAAGACTGCAGAATCATGTCAATGAGAACTTCAGATTTAATCAACGGATTATTCAGAAACCTCAGAATCCAAACCTTTTCAATTTGCAGCACCCTTTAAAAAATAAGGCAACATGAATCAGAAACCAATCAGAATCTCAATCCAGAACCTTTGAAACATGAACCAACCAACATGAACCAGAAACCATGCACAAACTATCAGAAGCTTTGTCACCAGACACTTCAAAGACATTTCAAAAAAACAGAAACTTCCAAGACATTTCAAAAAAAAACAGAGCCATACTTCAGAAGATGCACCCACATGCATCAGATTTTTGCCACCAGAGCTGCTTGCCAGATAGCTGGTGACTGGCTTCCAGCATCGATCAGAGGCCATCAAGGCAAGCAAAAGAGAAAATGACTTCTCAGCAGATTAAAACTGATTCATATCATGTACTATCATGTTCAGATAAGAATTATCAGATTCAAATATTAACTATTCATTCACCAGAAGTCCTCCAGAACCAGATCTACCCAGAAGATATGCAGAAACTTGCCAGGGACTCCTCAATTGTTGTTCCAGAGTTCTCAGAGCAGAGTTGCAAAATTGCAAGGCCAGGGCTCACAGAGGCCATGGGTCACAGCCAGGTGCTGCAGCAGAAAGGATCCTGCAGTCAGCCAACATGAATCAGAAACCAATGAGAATCTTTGCAGAACCTTTCAAACATGAATCAGAAACCACTGAAAATCTTTGCAGAACCTTTCAAACATGAATCAGCCAACATGAATCAGAAACCAATGAGAATCTATGCAGAACCTTTCAAACATGAATCAGCCAACATGAGTCAGAAACCAATGAGAATCTATGCAGAACCTTGCAAACATGAATCAGCCAACATGGGTCAGAAACCAAGGAAAATCTATGCAGAACCTTCAAACATGAATCAGCCAACATGAATCAGAAACCAATGAGAATCTATGCAGAACCTTTCAAACAGGACTCAGCCAGCATGAATCAGAAACCAATGAGAATCTATGCAGAACCTTTCAAACATGAATCAGCCAACATGAATCAGAAACCAATGAGAATCTATGCAGAACCTTTCAAACATGAATCAGCCAACATGAATCAGAAACCAATGAGAACTATGCAGAACCTTTCAAACATGAATCAGCCAACATGAATCAGAAACCAATGAGAATCTATGCAGAACCTTTCAAACATGAATCAGCCAACATGAGTCAGAAACCAATGAGAATCTATGCAGAACCTTTCAAACATGAATCAGCCAACATGAACCAGAAACCATGCGCAACACAATCAGAACCTTTACCCCAAACATGCAGACAACTAGTACCAGACCAGCAGAGCAGTACCAGCAGATCACCAGATGCTCACATCATGGCACCCCTCCTCCTCTTCATCAGAAACTCCAGAGGCCAAACCACCTGCAGGGAAGCAGAGCAAACAAAAAAAACAGAACATTGCAGCCAATGAATAGTCCCAGACCTGGGCAATCAGCTGATCAGAATCTTTGGCATTGGCTTCAGAGAGCTCCAGAACATAGACAAACTGCTGCTGAATCTCAGAGCCTGGAATAAGGGCATTAGAAAATACAAAAACAAACCAAAACAAAGGGCAAACAAAAAGAAAAGACTAGAAAAAAACAAAAAAAACCATGCAATCACCAAATCAAGTCACAGCTTTTGACCCAGAGAGCCCAGAGTTCAAAGCCTTCAGGCAGAGTGCAATCAGCAGGAGACACAGTGATCTCAGAAGCGCAGACGCAAGGAATCCTCAGAAGCATGAAGCTCCAAACCAGAACAGTAATCAGAATAAACAACTATATATATATGCTATGCATCTATTTTATATATATATATATATTATATACAGCACCCGACAGAATTATGGAAAAAAAAACGTTTCAATTTACAGGCGCCGCCTGTCTATGATAGAAAAGTTACGAACCTTTTTTTCCATAATTATTGTTTCCATAATTTGTTTTTTTTCCGTAATTCTGTCGGTGACTGTATGTCCATCGATTCGCAAATTGAATGCATTTTAAGGGGGAATATTGAATTATAGAAAATATGTGTCTAAAGATCTGGTATATGCCCCTAAGTCTTCCATTGATATACATAATATCATGTGATGTTCGCAATTTGAATGCATTTTAAGGGGGAATACACTAACCTAAAAGTAGATGGCTCAACTCAAAAACCAAAATACCCATAAGATGGCACCGCGCGCTGAGAAAGAAAACGGCGCTATTTTAGCTGGAACATAAAACGAGTTCCGCCAATTGAAGAAAAAATCGCCCTACTTTAAAATGAGAAGGTAGATGGCGCAACTGCCACTCCAGTAGATGGACATAAGGGTATTGTTAACTAAGTTTACTACATTTCCTA
This sequence comes from Cladocopium goreaui, assembly GCA_947184155.2. Classification (NCBI taxonomy): domain Eukaryota; class Dinophyceae; order Suessiales; family Symbiodiniaceae; genus Cladocopium; species Cladocopium goreaui. The sequence goes on from CAMXCT020006586.1 coordinate 35,636, forward strand.
TCATTTTTGCTTGTATATACGGTGAAATTGCACAAATTTGTATTGTATAAAATGAGTTGCGCCATCTATGTCCCTTAAATTCAAACGCCAGAATCATTTTTTCGGTGGGTTCAAAAATGAATTGTGCCATCTACTACGTTCCTTAAATCGCATTCAAATCTTTCAAAATTTCAGTGCCACGCCTTAAAAATGAACCACTGAAGGTTTTAAAACTGATTGTGGACAGAATTTATGGATAGAAATTTCATTTTTCAACATATTTTGACCAAAAAAATAAAAAAAAAATGCAGTCAAAATTCATTGCAATACCTTGAAAATGATCCACTGAATGTTCTAACATTGGTTGTGGACAGAATTTTGGATAGAAATATGTTTTTGAAAAATATCAAATTATTCAGCACATATGCATATGCACAATTTAACATTTCTGATTTACAAACTATAAAAGTTCCCCCCTTTCTTTCTCCCCTTTGTCTTCCCTTTGTCTCCCCGTTGTGTCTCCCCAGGGCGGTGATCCCAATGCAACGAGTCGGGGTGAGCGTTTTGCGCCAACGCGCGCGCGCGTTGGTGGAAAACGAAAGCGAGCAGCGTTTTCACCGGGGTGGTTTATGAACCCGTCAAAGCTATCCCAAGACAGGAGGCAGTTGCGCCATCTATGTCCCTAAAAATGACCTATTTTTTGCAATCTTCTACGCTCTGCAATTTGCCACTTTGCTTGGCCCCGGAAAAGAGCTTTTTCCTGAGTTTTCCAAAGGAAACTTGACACTTGGTGGAGTCCGTTTTCCGGGGCGAACCCAAGTGGAAAATTGGCACTGCGCTGGTTTCCCCCCATTTTTTTTCTCAACATCAAGCTGCCTTTTTGGGACATAGATGGCGCAACTCCCACTCATTCGCCAAAATCAGGCTGGGAATGCCCACATAGATGGCGCAACTCCCTCATATCTCCCGACATCCATCAACCAACCTAACCAAAATATGCCACATCGATCAGAGTTATCCCAAGACAGGAGGCAGTTGCGCCATCTATGTCCCAAAAAGACAACTCTGATGTCTTTCCTGGTGGTTTTGCCTCTGTCTTGGGATAACTCTGATCGATGTGGCATATTTTGGTTAGGTTGGTTGATGGATGTCGGGAGATATGAGGGAGTTGCGCCATCAATGCGGGCATTTGCAGCCTGATTTTGGCGAATGAGTGGGAGTTGCGCCATCTATGTCCCTAAAAATGACCTATTTTTTTGCAATCTTCTACGCTCTGGCAATTTGCCACTTTGCTTGGCCCCGGAAAAACGGACCTGAGTTTCCCAAAGGAAACTTGACACTTGGTGGGGTCCGTTTTCCGGGGCGAACCCAAGTGGAAAATTGGCACTGCGCTGGTTTCCCCCCATTTTTTTTCTCAACATCAAGCTGCCTTTTTGGGACATAGATGGCGCAACTCCCACTCATTCGCCAAAATCAGGCTGGGAATGCCCACATAGATGGCGCAACTCCCTCATATCTCCCGACATCCATCAACCAACCTAACCAAAATATGCCACATCGATCAGAGTTATCCCAAGACAGGAGGCAGTTGCGCCATCTATGTCCCAAAAAGGACAACTCTGATGTCTTTCCTGGTGGTTTTGCTCCTGTCTTGGGACAACTCTGATGTCTTTCCTGGTGGTTTTGCCTTCTGTCTTGGGATAACTCTGATCGATGTGGCATATTTTGGTTAGGTTGGTTGATGGATGTCGGGAGATATGAGGGAGTTGCGCCATCTATGTGGGCATTTGCAGCCTGATTTTGGCGAATGAGTGGGAGTTGCGCCATCTATGTCCCTAAAAATGACCTATTTTTTGCAATCTTCTACGCTCTGGCAATTTGCCACTTTGCTTGGCCCCGGAAAACGGACCCCACCAAGTCCCCCGAAAAGAACTTTTTCCTGAGTTTCCCAAAGGAAACTTGACACTTGGTGGGGTCCGTTTTCCGGGGCGAACCCAAGTGGAAAATTGGCACTGCGCTGGTTTCCCCCCATTTTTTTTCTCAACATCAAGCTGCCTTTTTGGGACATAGATGGCGCAACTCCCACTCATTCGCCAAAATCAGGCTGGGAATGCCCACATAGATGGCGCAACTCCCTCATATCTCCCGACATCCATCAACCAACCTAACCAAAATATGCCACATCGATCAGAGTTATCACCAAAACAGGAAGCAAAACCACCAGGAAAGACATCAGAGTTGTCCTTTTTGGGACATAGATGGCGCAACTGCCTCCTGTCTTGGGATAACTCTGATCGATGTGGCATATTTTGGTTAGGTTGGTTGATGGATGTCGGGAGATATGAGGGAGTTGCGCCATCTATGTGGACATTCTGATTTTGGCGAATGAGTGGGAGTTGCGCCATCTATGTCCCAAAAAGGCAGCTTGATGTTGAGAAAAAAAATGGGGGGAAACCAGCGCAGTGCCAATTTTCCACTTGGGTTCGCCCCGGAAAACGGACCCCACCAAGTGTCAAGTTTCCTTTGGGAAACTCAGGAAAAAGCTCTTTTTCGGGGACTTGGTGGGGTCCGTTTCCGGGGCCAAGCAAAGTGGCAAATTGCCAGAGCGTAGAAGATTGCAAAAAATAGGTCATTTTTAGGGACATAGATGGCGCAACTCCCACTCATTCGCCAAAATCAGGCTGCAAATGCCCACATAGATGGCGCAACTCCCTCATATCTCCCGACATCCATCAACCAACCTAACCAAAATATGCCACATCGATCAGAGTTATCCCAAGACAGGAGGCAAAACCACCAGGAAAGACATCAGAGTTGTCCCAGGACAGGAGGCAAAACCATCAGAGTTGTCCTTTTTGGGACATAGATGGCGCAACTTCCGTCATTTTGCCAGCAAAGGTCGAGACGCTTTAAAACCAAATTTTAACAAGTGACCTGAGGAACCGTTTCTTGACGTTCCTCAGGTCACTTGTTAAAATTTGGTTTTAAAGCGTCTCGACCTTTGCTGGCTCAAAACAACTTCCGTCATTTCGCCAAAATCAGGCTGGGACTGCCCACATAGATGGCGCAACTCCGGGAGTTGCGCCATCTATGTCCCAAATAAGCAGCTTGATGTTGAGAAAAAAATGGGGAGAAATCAGCGCAGAAGATGGCAAAAAATATGTCATTTTTAAGGACATAGATGGCTCAACTGCCCTGTTTTAAAGGGAGTTGAGCCATCTATCCCCCATTTTTTTTGGACATAGATGGCGCAACTCAAGATTCTGAGCCATCTACTTTTAAGTCAGCGTATTGAATTATAGAAAATATGTGTCTAAAGATCTGGTATATGCCCCTATAATTGGGTTGATACTACATACTTGCATTTGCATACATATTTCCATAACCCCAAAAAAACGGGTTTGAATTGTGGATCCATGACGTGTCCAACAGGTGGAGCCCCAAACATTAATTATGGAAAAAATAATAATGGAAAAACCGGTCAATCTGCCCTAGCCACCTGATTTCACAGGAAAAATCAATTATGGAAATAATGGCCACCTCCAAGAATTATGGAAAAAAAAAGGTTCGGATCACTTCCGGGATATTTTGAACCCTTATGGGGAAAAATCCAATTATGGAAAAATCGGACGCAGGCGCCGCCTGTCTAAGTTGAACGTTTTTTTTTTCCATAATTCTGTTGGTTACCATACTAAATATAGTAATTACTATAAATATACAATATATATATATACTATATATACTATATACTAAATATAATGCTTAAAAGCCAGCCAAGAAACTCGTTCCAGACCAGCACCAGATTTCTGTGCACAGCAGCCACATACAGAGAACTCATGCCAGCATCGATGGACTGGTACAGCAGCTCACAGGCACAGGACAGCCAGAGGCAAGGAGATCCACCACTGCCCAGATACTGCTCGATCCTAAGCAGGTTCAAGAATTTAAAGAAAAATTAACCAGCGAAGAAGAAAAAAACAGAAGTAAACCACAGACACATACAAAAATGGAAAAAATCAAACAAAAAACAAGTAACTCCCAGCGCACCCTGCCTTTCAGCACAGCATATGTGCACTGTCCAGAGCTGTGCACATAGCCCCTGCCATCTTTGCCAGCCCTGGGCAGAGACATCGACATGATCAGAAGACCAGAAAGCGAGTGAGACAGAGACAAAGGAATGCCAGAGATCTAGGCCAGAATGCTGCAAATTCACAGCAGAATCAAATGAAGATCATCAGAAAAACTTTCAGAAAAACCATCTAGATTCCAATGAGACACTTGCAGAAGACCATGCAGAATCCAATGGACAGCTGCAGAAAAACCAGCAGAATCCAGTGAACATCATCAGAATATATATATATATAGTAATGTAGGTTACAGATTAGTGTGGGGAGGCCCCCCCCAACAAATTTTGGATACAGAATAGTGTAAAAAACCCGAAGTAGAGGGTACAGAATACGGTGAAATCAAAAAAAAATGATAGACTTAAATTGATTTCAATTTATTTTGAATTGATTTCAATTTACTTTCAATTGATTTGAATTTACTTTGAATTGATGTCAATTTATTTTGAAATGATTTCAATTTACTTTCAATTGATTTGAATTTATTTTGAATTGATTTCAATTTACTTTCAATTGATTTGAATTTATTTTGAATTGATATCAATTTACTTTCAATTGATTTGAATTTACTTTGAATTTATGTCAATTTATTTTGAAATGATTTCAATTTACTTTCAATTGATTTGAATTTACTTTGAATTTATGTCAATTTATTTTGAAATGATTTCAATTTACTTTCAATTGATTTGAATTTATTTTGAATTGATTTCAATTTACTTTCAATTGATTTGAATTTATTTTGAATTGATTTGAAGTTACTTTGAATTGATATCAATTTACTTTCAATTGATTTGAATTTATTTTGAATTGATTTGAAGTTACTTTGAATTGATATCAATTTACTTTCAATTGATTTCAATTTATTTTGAATTGATTTGAAGTTACTTTGAATTGATTTCAATTTACTTTGAATTGATTTCAATTTACTTTCAATTGATTTGAAGTTACTTTGAATTGATGTCAATTTATTTTGAAATGATTTCAATTTACTTCAATTGATTTCAATTTACTTTCAATTTACCTTCAATTGATTTGAAGTTACTTTCAATTGATTTCAATTTACTTTGAATTGATTTCAATTTACTTTGAATTGATTTCAATTTACTTTGAATTGATTTCAATTTACTTTGAATTGATTTCAATTTACTTTGAATTGATTTCAATTTACTTTCAATTGATTTCAATTTACTTTCAATTGATTTCAATTTACTTTCAATTTGCTTTCAATTTACTTTGAATTTACTTTCAATTGATTTCATTTTACTACCAATTTACTTTCAATCGACATCCCATAGAAATCCAATAGTAGTCCCAAAGAAATATCATAGAAATACCATGGAAATCCCATAGGAATCTCACAGAAATACCATAGAAAGATCATAGAAATAACATGGAATAGCATAGGAACCACAAAAGAAATCCCATGAGAATTCCAATAATAATCCCATAGAAATATCATAGAAACATCATGGAAATACCTTGGAAATCCCACAGGAATCCAATAGAAATTCCATAGGAATCCAATAGAAATACCATAGAAATCCCATAGGAATCCAATGGAAATCCCATAGGAATACCATAGAACTCCCATAGCACCCCTTCAGAAATCCCATAGAAATCCTCCAGAATATCATAGAAACATCATGGAAACCCCATAGGAATTCCATAGAAATCCAATAGTAATACCATAGAAATACCATAAAAGAAAAAAACTTTAGCAAAGGAAAAGGTAAAGGGAATGCTTGAAAAAAACATCACACCAGGAAGCATCTGGACACAATAGTGTACCCTCGAAACAAACCACACTATTGTGTATCAGGGTTGCTCATGGACTACCCCCTTGAAAAATTGTTTGAGTGATATTTTTTAATTGGGTTTTAATAAGGCATCATATATTTTGGGAAACTGGGCATTTCTGAGAATATCAAATGAAAGAAACTAAGAAGTAATTAATTAATTAAAAGGAAAAAACTTTAGCAAAGGAAAAGGTAAAGGAAATGATTGAAAAAATCAAAAAACATGACCTCAGGAAGCAGCAGGACACAATAGTGTACCCTCAAACAAACCACACTATTGTGTATCAGAGTTGCTCATGGACTACCCCCGTGAAAAATTGTTTGAGTGATGTGTTTTAATTGGGTTTTAATAAGGCATCATATATTTTGGGAAACTGTGCATTTCTGAGAATTTCAAATGAAAAAAACTAAGAAAGGAATTAAGTAATTAAAAGAAAAAACTTTAGCAAAGGAAAAGGTAAAGGAAATGATTGAAAAAATCAAAAAATCATGACCTCAGGAAGCAGCAGGACACAATAGTGTACCCTCAAACAAACCACACTATTGTGTATCAGGGTTGCTCATGGACTACCCCCTTGAAAAATTGTTTGAGTGATGTTTTTTAATTGGGTTTTAATAAGGCATCATATATTTTGGGAAACTGGGCATTTCTGAGAATTTCAAATGAAAGAAACTAAGAAAGTAATTAATTAAAAGGAAAAAACTTTAGCAAAGGAAAAGGTAAAGGAAATGATTGAAAAAATCAAAAAATCATGACCTCAGGAAGCAGCAGGACACAATAGTGTACCCTCAAACAAACCACACTATTGTGTATCAGGGTTGCTCATGGACTACCCCCTTGAAAAGTTGTTTGAGTGATGTGTTTTAATTGGGTTTTAATAAGGCATCATATATTTTGGGAAACTGGGCATTTCTGAGAATATCAAATGAAAGAAACTAAGAAAGTAATTAATTAATTAAAAGGAAAAAACTTTAGCAAAGGAAAAGGTAAAGGACATGATTGCAAAAAAACAAAATCACCTCAGGAAGCAGCTGGACACAATAGTGTACCTTCCAAACAAACCACACTATTGTGTATCAGGGTTGCTCATGGACTACCCCCTTGAAAAATTGTTTGAGTGATGTTTTTTAATTGGGTTTTAATAAGGCATCATATATTTTGGGAAACTGGGCATTTCTGAGAATATCAAATGAAAGAAACTAAGAAGTAATTAATTAATTAAAAGGAAAAAACTTTAGCAAAGGAGAAGGTAAAGGAAATGATTGAAAAAATCAAAAAATCATGACCTCAGGAAGCAGCAGGACACAATAGTGTACCCTCAAACAAACCACACTATTGTGTATCAGGGTTGCTCATGGACTACCCCCTTGAAAAGTTGTTTGAGTGATGTGTTTTAATTGGGTTTTAATAAGGCATCATATATTTTGGGAAACTGGACATTTCTGAGCATTTCAAATGAAAGAAACTAAGAAAGGGATTAAGTAATTAAAAGAAAAAACTTTAGCACAGGAAAAGGTAAAGGAAATGATTTTGAAAAAATTAAAAAATCATGACCTCAGGAAGCAGCAGGACACAATAGTGTACCCTCCAAACAAACCACACTATTGTGTACCTGGATGTAATTTTCTGTGGAAGGCACCTGGGGAAAATTTCAATGATTCTGGGGAAAATTTCAATGATGGAAAATAATAAGTAAAAGAAAAAAGCTTTAAAACATGAAAAAAATGAAAAATGTTTGAACAACAAAAACAGACCAAGACACAATTGTGTATCCTGACACAATGACACAATTGTGTATCCTGACACAATTTTAAAAAACAATTAAAAAAATAATTAAAAATAAAAAGAAAAATAATTTAAAATAAAATAAAAAATAATTAAATTAAACATTATTACAAATAGAAATTATTATAATTAAAAATTATTATAATTTAAAATTATTATAATTAAAAATAAAAATAAAAAATAATTTAAAACAAAATAAAAAAAATAATTAAATTAAAAATTAATATAATTAAAAATAAAAATAAAAAATAATTTAAAATAAAATAAAAAATAATTTAAAATAAAAAATATTATAATTGAAAATAAAAATAAAAAAAACAATTAAAAACTAAAAAAAAATGAAAAAAACTTACACCAAAATCCTGTGGACACAAAACTGTACCCCTCGATCATTTCCACAGTTACAAAATAATTTTGGAGTCTGTGGACACAATTCTGTATCCCCACACTAATCTGTATCCCACATTATATATATAGTATATATAGTATATATAGTATATATAGTATATATAGTATATATATAGTATATATATAGTATATATAGTATATATAGTATATATATAGTATATATAGTATATATATAGTATATATATAGTATATATAGTATATATAGTATATATAGTGTATATATAGTATATATATAGTATATATAGTATATATAGTATATATATAGTATATATATATATAGTATAATATATAGTATATATATAGTATAATATATAGTATATATAGTATGTCTAGTATATATAGTATATATAGTATATATAGTATATATAGTATATATAGTATATATAGTATATATAGTATATATGGTATATATAGTATATATAGTATATATAGTATATATAGTATATATAGTATTTATAGTATATATATAGTATATATAGTATATATAGTATATATAGTATATATATATAGTATATATATAGTATATATATAGTATAATATATAGTATATATATAGTATAATATATAGTATATATAGTATAATATATAGTATATATATAGTATATATAGTATATATAGTATATATAGTATATATAGTATATATAGTATATATGGTATATATAGTATATATAGTATATATAGTATATATAGTATATATAGTATATATATAGTATATATAGTATATATAGTATATATAGTATATATAGTATATATAGTATATATAGTATATATACATGCTGAGGCTGCGCAGAATGCATCACAATCCATTGAAAACCTTATCATAAACCATAGGGGGGCCTATCAGAATACAGGAGATACCCATCAAAATCCAATGAAACCCTTATCAGAAACCATCAGAACCTAATGCAATCAGAAGGCAATCAGACTCTCACGGGCTTCCATTAGACTCTCAACTCTCAGATAAAACTACACTGAGAAAAACAGACTTTTCAGCTCCATGAAAATCAGAACTAGCCAGCAGCAATGCTCGGTCAGAATGTCCAGCTTTACACCATGGGCTCTCAGAAGATCACCATGCCACTTCAGCTCTTGCAGAATGCCACTCAGCAGAGTGATCACCACACACAGCAGTGCCAGCTGCAGAAACCATAGCCCACCAGCACATGTCCACCAAATGCCAGAAGCAGCAGCCAGATGTAGACAGGGATCTGGCAGCCCAGAGTGAGCAGATCCAGGATGCAACCAAGGGCTGTGTCCCACACATCAGGCAGCAATGGCATGGGCAGACTATCACAGAGCAGAGCAGCCTACTTAGAGGTGTAACAGCTACAGAAGCATCAGACCATTCATCAGAATCCATCCCAGGTACAGAAAATCCAATGAGAATCCCATCAAAGCCTATCAAAAAACAGAGGTTCTCAATCAGAATCCAATGAAGATCCCACCAAAGCCTATCAGAAAACAGAGGTTCTCAATCAGAATCCAATGAAGTCCCATCAGAGCCCATCAGAAAAGAGAGGATTTGTCAAAACCTTACAGGAGCCTTGGGGAAGAGTTGGGATTTTCGATTTGCTATTGCAAGCAGACCCCCCCCAAGAAAAAAAGAATGCGGGTGGCCTCCCCTTTACTATTGTCGATGTAACATTACTCCCTTCACGAAGTATGGTCGCAATGTGTCCTTAAAATGGGCGAGGCCACGATCCGGATCTCGGAGTAGGGCATTGTCGAGCACTGATTTGTAACAAGCGGCTCCTACGAGTGCATTTTTGAGCGATAGGCCATGCTTGCCTGCATCTGATGTTGTGATGCGTAACCTGCCAACCATCTATTTAATCCTCATATTCACACCAGCTAGATTGGCCATCAAACTGTGGAGGTACCTTTGGAGTCATTTCGATACCTTGTCTGGAACCAATTGTGCTAATAACGGCGGCTTCCGGCTCTTCATATGTTTGAATTTGGAGCTGTTCTTCGTCCGAACCCATGTTATGGATTAAGACAATGGGCGCTACTCGGAGTTGTACCACAAGTTGCCCTTGCAAGTCCGGATATGGGTGCAGGTGCAAGAAGCAGCTGCAGTCCGAATATCGGAGCTTGGCAGGGCTCAGGGGCCCTGGATCTAAGCTAAACAGCTATGAACACTTGTGGCAACAGGCGGAACGCAGCACCTTTTCTGTAGCTATGCTAGCAAGTCTTGAGCCACGGAGTGGCGCTGTGGATGATATGAATAAAAGTGAACATGTCACATGGTATGCAAACTGTAATGCATTATGTTACAGGGGGGGTAATCAGGATCCAACATTACAGGCGTTTACATCACCATCCATACCAGGCAATAATTAACAGCATTTTTGCAATCATTCCGAAACATCCAAGACATCAAATGAGTCTCACCCCCAAGCAACCAATCCCACCAACCCCTCTTTTTTGACCCATATTTTTGAAGCAGGACCTTGAGATTGGAAGAACCTTCTGAGCCAACGTGGCGGTGAATCTGTAGAGGCAATTGGTGCAGAGCAGAGGATGTTAAACGGTTGAAAGGTTGGATGGTCGGATGTTCAGATGGGATGATGCTTGTCGGATTGGGATTGGCGGAGATGGGAAGATGGACAGATGTTGTGGTGCTGCTTTGGCTTTGGATGTAGTTTCTCCTACGGAAGAAGTTGGAAAATTATCGCAAGGGTTGGCAGAGAAATGACGGGTTAAGCCTTTTGCGCGACAGATGGCCTCTTCACTAAAAATGTTTTGCAAAAACGGCAGATTTATGAATTACGGAAAATTACGGTAGAATGACGGGGAATGACACAGCTGAGTGTTGTCAACTATTATTTTGGGATGTCTATCACACGGTTTGAACGACGCATTGTGTGACCACCCATTTGACCAACCGGCTCAGAGAGATTTAGACAGGTCGGGTTCGTGTAATACAGGCTTGATTTTAGTCAAATCTCATGGAACCATCAACGGCTGATGCAGATGGTCCCAGAAGGCAGCGAGAGCATCTTTGATGGCAAAGTTCGAACTCGGCCTCTGCGCGAAACCTGTGAAAACTGTGCAGATGCTGTTGCTTTGTGTGGATTCGGAAACGCACGCATGTCTTTACAGATATATAGCCTGGGCTGTGCCACGACAGCCTCACGACTGGGTCACCGTCTGAAAGCAGTTTGTGAAACGCACTGGGTGCAATGTATGTCATTACTTTTCAGATCAAGCAGGGGTTCCTCTGCTGTAGAGACTGTAGAGGCGGAGAGTTTGTCAACATTGACCCTTCCACGAATCAACACCCGTGAAAGCCATGGCAAACCTGCTTGTCATTCTTGCAGCAATTTGGGCGGCTGTTATGAAGGCGGAACTTGCAGAGACATGATAGTCCTGTCGACCGAAGAAAACATGAAAACCATCAAAATCAGAGGCTTTTGCCCCAAAAAATGTTTGGTGTCAGCTTATGCGCGAAAAAACTGCTTGGTCGAAAAGGATATTGTGTAAGAAACTGCTCGTTGTAAAAGCCTGATGTGACAGTTTCTTGTTGTTGAAGTTCTTTTGAACAAGTACTGCTTGGTGCAAACGCTTTTTGGTGTATACAAGTAGAACATGCAAGAGGCGGGCGGCGTCCCCAGAGGAAAGGAATTTATAATAACTTGTAGGAGGCGTGTTGCAACAAAGTGTTTGCTTATAGGTGGTTGGCGGTTGCATTGCTTTGTTTCGCGTTGTTTGCTTACGGTGGTGCTGATGTCCATCGCTTCGCTCTTTCTATTCTCTGTGATTGCGTGTCTGTCCTTCATTGTTCCCCATTCTCCTTTACCCTAATCTACTCTACTCTATTCTGCTCTACTCTACTCTACTCTACTCTACTCTACTCTACTCTACTCTACATGTTTGTACTGTCCACAACGATTTTCTATTCTTTTTGAGATTCCTGCATACTTTTCTTTACTTGTCTCTCTATTTCCCTCTCCTTTTCTTTATTTTCCTCTATACTTCTCAACTTTTCCATACTTTTCCCATATATTTCCCTACATTACCATACTTTTCTGTATATTTCTTTACTTTTCCATACCTTTTCATACTTTACTCTCTACATTTCTACTTTTCTTTTCTTTTCTCTATATTTCATTGCTTTTCTTCACTTTTCTATATTTTTCTAACTTTCTTGACTTTTATCTATAGTTCTCTACATTTTTCATGGTTTTTCTCTCTGCATCTTTACTTTTCTCTCTATTTCTCTGCTTTTCTTTATTTCTCTTTTCTATAATTCGCTATTATTCTTCACTTTTCTCTATATTTTCCAATTCCTTATACTTTATCTATATTTCTCTACTTTGCCATACATGTCTCTATATTTCTCTACTTTGCCATACTTTATCTCTATATAGTTCCCTACATTTCTCTTTATTTCTCTCCTTTTCTTTACTTTTCTCTATACTTCTCTGCTTTCCCATGCTTTTCTTTTCTGTTTCTCTACTTTTGCATAGTGTTCTCTATGTTTCGGTCGATTTGTTTACTTTTCTCTGTATTTCTCCACTTTACTTTTCTCTATACTTAAAATGTTCCTGCCAATGCCTTTCGTAACTATGGATTCCAAAACGCAAAATCAGGACGTGCGCAGGTGTGAGTTCACAACACTTGGGGACGTCCCTGAAAATGCGTTTCGCAGCAGTTGATTGCAAAACACAATAGCACGACATGCGCAGGTGTGAGTCTACATGAGTCTACAACACTTTGGGACGTCCCTGACAATGCCTTTCGCAGCAGCTGATTGTAAAACACAATAACAGGACATGCGCAGGTGTGAGCCTACATGAATCTACAACACTTTGGGACGTCCCTGACAATGCCCTTCGCAGCAGCTGATTGCAAAAAACAATAACAGGACATGCGCAGGTGTGAGTCTACATGAATCTACAACACTTTGGGACGTCCCTGACAATGCCTTTCGAAGCAGCTGATTGCAAAAGACAATGACAGGACATGCGCAGGTGTGAGTCTACATGAATCTACATCACTTTGGGACGTCCCTGACAATGCCCTTCGCAGCAGATGATTGCAAAATACAATAGCAGGACATCTGCAGGTGTAAGTCTACATGAGTCTACAACACATTAGGACGTCACGGACAATGCCTTTCGCAGCAGCTGACTGCAAAACACAATAACAGGACATGCGCAGGTGTGAGTCTACATGGGTCTACAACACTTTGGGACGTCCCTGACAATGCCTTTCGCAGCAGGTGATTGCAAAACACAATAACAGGACATGCGCAGGTGTGAGTCTACATGAGTCTACAACACTTTAGGACGTCACTGACATTGCCTTTCGCACCAGCTGATTGCAACACACAATAACGGGACATGCGCAGACGTGAGTCTACACAAGTCTACAGCACTTTGGGACGTCCCTGACAATGCCTTTCGCAGCAGCTGATTGGAAAACACAAAAATTACAGGACATGCGCAGGTGTGAGCCTACATGAGTCTATACAAGACTTTGGGACGTCCCTGACAATGCCTTTCGCAGGAGCTGATTGTAAAACACAATAACAGGACATGCGCAGGTGTGAGTCTACATGAATCTACAACACTTTGGGACGTCCCTGACAATGCCTTTCGCAGCAGCACAATAACAGGACATGCGCAGGTGTGAGTCTACATGAGTCTACAACACTTTGGGACGTCCCTGACAATGCCTTTCGCAGCAGCTGATTGCAAAACACAGTAACAGAACATGCGCAGGTGTGAGTCTACATGAGTCTACAACACTTTGTGACATCCCTGACAATGCCTTTCGCAGCAGCTGATTGCAAAACACAAAAACAGGACATGCACAGATGTGAGTCTACATGAATCTACAACACTTTGGGACGTCCCTGACCATGCGTTTCGCAGCAGTTGATTGCAACACACAATAACGGGACATGCGCAGGTGTGAGTCTACATGAGTCTACAACACTTTGGGATGTCCCTGACAATGCCTTTCGCAGCAGCTGATTGTAAAACACAATAACGGAACATGCGCAGGTGTGAGCCTACATTTCGCAGCAGCTGATTGCAAAACACAATAACAGGACATTCGCAGGTGTGAGTCTACATGAGTCTACAACACTTTGGGACGTCCCTGACAATGCCCTTCGCAGCAGCTGATTGCAAAAAACAATAACAGGACATGCGCAGGTGTGAGTCTACATGAGTCTACAACACTTTAGGACGTCACTGACATTGCCTTTCGCAGCAGCTGATTGCAACACACAATAACGGGACATGCGCAGGCGTGAGTCTACATGTGTCTACAACACTTTGGGACCTCCCTGACAATGCCTTTCGCAGCAGCTGATTGCAAAACACAATAACAGGACATGCGCAGGTGTAAGTCTACATGCGTCTACAACACTTTGGGACGTCCCTGACAATGCCTTTCGCAGCAGCTGAATGCAAAACACAATAACAGGACATGCGCAGGTGTGAGCCTACATGCGTCTACGTCCCTGACAATGCCTTTCGCAGCAGCTGAATGCAAAACACAAGAACAGGACATGCGCAGGTGTGAGCCTACATGCGTCTACGTCCCTGACAATGCCTTTCGCAGCAGCTGATTGCAAAACACAAAAACAGGACATGCACAGATGTGAGTCTACATGCGTCTACAACACTTTGGGACGTCCCTGACAATGCCTTTCGCAGCAAAACACAATAACCGGACATGCGCAGACGTGAGTCTACATGAGTCTACAGCACTTTGGGACGTCCCTGACAATGCCTTTCGCAGCAGCTGATTGCAAAACACAGTAATGGTACGTGCGCAAATGGTGAGAGAATCCCCTGTTTGCGTCCATGCCACTGAACGTGCATGCCGATACATTTGGCGAACAACTGGCGAACATCTGGTGAAGATCCCACCAAAATCTCGCGCGGGCGCAGTCTGACGAAGCCTGTATACACACATGCCAAAGCAAAGCGATTTTTTGCAGGAGGTTTCTTTGCAAATCTTTACTTTTTGCACCTGCTGGCCATTAAGACTTCTTTTGGGGTCCACTCTATGCAGTCCTTCGTAACTCGGCGTCTCCTTAAGAAAGTTCCTTTGATAAGAGATGCACGATGTGAAGGCTGCCTAGTGCAAAAGGTTTGTGGTGTAAGAGCTGCCAGGTGTGGACCTGTCGAAACTGATTGGCGCCACAGCAGTGTGGCCTGAAAGGTTGAAGTGGAAAAATTACCTATCCCCGCTTATTCGTGTCTCAAATCCTATGGGCAAGGCAACGGCCTTTTGTCTCGAATCGAAATGCCTGACAGGTGATAAGATCAGATACTGCACTTGAATCATAGCAGACAATCCTGCTTTCTCATCCAGACTCCCCCTTTTCTCGGGGAGAAAACGAAATTCCAAATGGATGACTTGACCCAAGGCATTCAAATATCTCCACACTGGACGCTACTTTGGAAATTGTCCAGTTGCTTTGTACTTCCAATATTCCGCTCTGAATTTATCAGAGCCCCAATTTCGGCCGCTATATTGATGCTGAAACTGGTTCCACGGATTTGCGGATTCAATGCCATGACTCTCACCACAGAAGCTGCCACCACCGCACTGCCAGTGCCCGACTGTGAAGATCGCTGATTTGATGAAGTCGCAACAGCACAGCCCGATTGTGAAGAGCTCTGCTGAGATGATGACGCAACACCTCAGCCCGATTGTGAAGAGCTCTTGCTGAGATGAAGTCGCAACAGCACAGCCCGATTGTGAAGAGCTCTTGCTGAGATGAAGTCGCAACAGCACAGCCCGATTGTGAAGAGCTCTTGCTGAGATGAAGTCGCAACACCACAGCCCGATTGTGAAGAGCTCTTGCTGAGATGAAGTCGCAACAGCACAGCCCAATTGTGAAGAGCTCTTGCTGAGATGAAGTCGCAACAGCACAGCCCGATTGTGAAGAGCTCTTGCTGAGATGAAGTCGCAACACCACAGCCCGATTGTGAAGAGCTCTTGCTGAGATGATGGCGCAACACCTCAGCTCGATTGTGAAGAGCTCTTGCTGAGATGAAGTCGCAACAGCACAGCCCGATTGTGAAGAGCTCTTGCTGAGATGAAGTCGCAACAGCACAGCCCGATTGTGAAGAGCTCTTGCTGAGATGATGACGCAACACCACAGCCCGATTGTGAAGAGCTCTTGCTGAGATGAGTCGCAACACCACAGCCGATTGTGAAGAGCTCTTGCTGAGATGAAGTCGCAACAGCACAGCCCGATTGTGAAGAGCTCTTGCTGAGATGAAGTCGCAACAGCACAGCCCGATTGTGAAGATGAAGTGCAGACACGCAACACCACAGCCCGATTGTGAAGAGCTCTTGCTGAGATGAAGTCGCAACACCACAGCCCGATTGTGAAGAGCTCTTGCTGAGATGATGGCGCAACACCTCAGCTCGATTGTGAAGAGCTCTTGCTGAGATGAAGTCGCAACAGCACAGCCCGATTGTGAAGAGCTCTTGCTGAGATGAAGTCGCAACAGCACAGCCCGATTGTGAAGAGCTCTTGCTGAGATGAAGTCGCAACAGCACAGCCCGATTGTGAAGAGCTCTTGCTGAGATGAAGTCGCAAACACCACAGCCCGATTGTGAAGAGCTCTTGCTGAGATGAAGTCGCAACAGCACAGCCGATGGTGAAGAGCTCTTGCTGATGAAGTCGCAAACAGCACAGCCGATTGTGAAGAGCTCTTGCTGAGATGATGACGCAACACCACAGCCTGATTGTGAAGAGCTCTGCTGAGATGATGACGCAACACCACAGCCCGATTGTGAAGAGCTCTTGCTGAGATGATGACGCAACACCACAGCCCGATTGTGAAGAGCTCTTGCTGAGATGATGACGCAACACCACAGCCCGATTGTGAAGAGCTCTGCTGAGATGATGACGCAACACCACAGCCCGATTGTGAAGAGCTCTTGCTGAGATGATGACGCAACACCACAGCCCGATTGTGAAGAGCTCTTGCTGAGATGATGATGCAACACCACAGCCCGATTGTGAAGAGCTCTGCTGAGATGATGACGCAACACCTCAGCCCGTTTGTGAAGAGCTCTCCTGAGATGATGACGCAACACCACAGCCCGATTGTGAAGAGCTCTTGCTGAGATGATGACGCAACACCACAGCCCGATTGTGAAGAGCTCTGCTGAGATGATGACGCAACACCACAGCCCGATTGTGAAGAGCTCTGCTGAGATGATGACGCAACACCAGAGCCCGAACGTGAAGAGCTCTGTCGTGAAAAAGTTGCATCTTCACGCGGCTCACTGTGGCCAGAAATCATCGCATTAGAAGAAGAGGATGCTGCAGCTTGCTTAGAGCCCTATCGTGTCGACCTCCGCCGTGAAAACGGCCCTCCTTCCAGACAAATTTTCGAGCAAACTCATCATTGTGTCTGGCCTTTTCTGCAGCTGCTTCTTCCTCATCTGAATCCAGTCGTTTCTTCTCAACTTTCTTTTTTCGACGCCCCGGCAACTGAGACGACTCATTTTCATACATCTCTGGAGTTCTTCCATGCATCTTGTTGTGGGGATCCTTTTGGATTCGCCGGCTCTGAGACACCATGGCACGAAGTTCATCAACATCGGCTGTAGGCACGTAGTTGGCTCGCTCGATATTCTCGGCCACACGTCTCTCACTTTCTTCTTCACTGCTACTCCAGTGCAGCATGTCGAGTTGAGGCGTCGACGGCTGCCCGATGTCCCCAACAGTCTTCTATAGAGCCACATTCCACTTCGGACCATCTTGTCACTCACATAGACTGCTCCCACGCACATCAGGAGTAGGCCGCTGGTTCAAACCAGGACAGCTGGTCTTCACCCTCATCTTCACTGGTTGCAGCAGCGCCAGACATCAGCGTTGCACCCACTATCATCGCCACTTTGCATTTACTGGATCTTGTTGTACTCCACCTCCACCACTCGGCACCTTACCCTCACCAGCAGCGATACAGAGATCTTGCAACGCCTTCTCAAAAGCAGGGCCACTGACGATCTTACTTAAAAAAATCCGCCACCAATTCACGACCCATGAGATGGCAAGTCCCACTCGTTGTGATGCAGAGCAGATCTCAAAATTGCTGCTCGAATGCGAAAGTGTCTTGTCCTCCAACTCCCTTGTCCTTCTCCTGTAGCAAGGCTGATGGCTGCTGCATTGTCCCCCCATAGCCGCTTGACTAATTTTTCAGGAGGTTCATCACGTATAGTTGCAATCAACGCCGCTGTGGCTCGACCGCCCACCAACGCCTCACAGAGACCGACAAAGCTCGCTCTCAGCAGTGGATTGAGTAGTGTTGCTGTTCCACATCACAGGAGCTCCAGGGTAGTAGTAGACTTGGCCCTGTGAAGAGACCTGTAGCCCTTCGTGGAGGCATAGGAGATGTCAGAAAATGCCTCAATGGTGCGCACGCATCTCGGCTTGCTCAGCTGGCCACGAGCACCATGAGATGGTCCAGGGTGATCCGCATAGATCATGCCTTGTGAAGGACGCCTCAAGTAGCTCATCATCTTAAGGCCCAGATTGATAGTGATCTCTGGAGCCTTCGTGCAGAGTTTTGACATTGCTGCAACACCTACAGAGCTCTGGCTTTGTTGGAGTCGCAAGCCAAAGCAATGGCTCCAGTGCAAGCTCGGGCACGGCGCACCAAATCCAGATTCTCAGACTTGACAAATTCAGCCTCTTCCTCAGGCAGAGGGAGCTTGAAATCCAGTTGCCACCACCTTGCTCAGAGCTGTTCTGCTGCATCTCGAAGCCACAAAAAGACACCGGCTTGCTCAAAGTCGCCCTCTCTGCTCTCCGCCTCAGCACACTCCCACACCTCAGCTATGGCCTTGAGAGCGCAAGTTGCAACAGGGTCGCTGGCAGCAAGGAGGACATCATCAACATACTAATATATAGCCACGAGACCACGCTTGCAAACCTCCCGATTCCAGACACTCCTCTTGCAAATGCCAAAGGTGCTGACCTGCAGCCCTTCTGAACGTGCCTTTCCAATCCTTTCCACTTCTTGCCATTCTCTTCTCTTTGCCAAACCATGGTTGGTATCGTCACATCACGATGATCTGCCCAATCACGCGGGCTGGCCACAAGACCATACATGGCAGCATCAGCCAACCAAACATCTGAATGTGACGCCACACCTAATTTGACATAGATGTATGGGATGAACATGGCAATCAGCTCGGTGCGGTCTTTGCGCTCCGCATTCAGGAAGGCACACTTGATATCAGTTCCATACAGGGCCCATTTCTCCAGTGCTGCATGGCGGATGAGGCACCGAATCTGAGACGCATCACAGACCCCTGCATACGTGGCAGTGGCAACTTCATTCTCATAGCTGCCACAAATGCAGGCTCTCACTTTTCTTTTTCCCCACATCTTTCCTGTGAAGACCACTTTACTTGGAAGCTCCTCATACTTGATGTTGCTTTCCACCGCCATACGCTGTGCTTCTGCTCTTGTCACCTGTCGCACAGCTTTCTGCTCATCAACGATGGAAGTGTACTCACTCATCATCGCGATCTTCCAATCCTCCCATTCTTTATAGACCTGCTCAGTGGTGATGGTCTTGGTCACCAAGAATTTTTCTTCCTCCTTGTGTTTCTTTTCCAGGCCCAGAGCCTTGCAACTGAAGTTCCAAATCAAACTTTTGATTGGCCAGCACTGCGAGTGCTGGAATGCAAGCTGCTTGTTCAGGATCCAAATCGCCCACAAGAACACATTCCTCAGGCACGCGGTCTCTTGATGCATCTCGAGCAACCGCTTGACTCCCATGTGGTCACCCTCACTGTTGCACTTGACCTGAACATCAGCCTTCTCCCCCGAGTTGGAACCCAACTCCAAACGGGCTATTTGGGGAACTCCTTGTTTGAAGCGCAAACGACGCTTGGGAACTTCAGCAGTTTATTGTTCACCAGGAGCTTGAAGTCGCTCTTGAACCACCAGATCCAGTGTCAGACCCTCTCCCAGTTCCGATTGTTCCACCACCACATCTGTAGATGCCAGAAAAGTCCCATCTTCCAGCTGCGCACAGTACCCACCTGATGTCAAAGATGACCATGGATCAGGGCCACAAACACGACCAGGGGTACGTTCCCACATCCATGCAGCATATCTTTGATTCCAGGACTTGCGCTTGACAAGAACCTTGGTGTAGAAGGGCAAAAGATCAGGCACTGGATAGCCAACTTGCTGGAGCTGCCATCGCAAACGTCGTTCAGCGGCATGTTTCACAAGGCTGGGCCATCGTTCTTCGTCGATGTTGTGTGCCCTCATGATAATTTTTGCATGTCGCTTCACAATGCCGCTCTCATTCTCGGCACGCCCATTGCTTTTCCAATCAGAACCAGAAGTGTATGTCGCTACAATGTCGCGACTGTGGCACCATGATTGAACGGCCTTTGATGTCAGCTCCCGGGCCCTATCAGCATGCAATCGCAGCACTGGAAGTGCTAGGCTTCTGATCTTGGCATAGATCTTTGCCAAGCCTTCCAAAACATGGCCTGTAGCTCTTGAAGTGATGACTTCAGCAAAGGTCAGTGTCTTTACCTTTACCTGTTCATGCTCCTCCACCAACTTCATCCAGCTGTCATATGCAGTCTTGGCCCGGTTGGTTGCAGCCTCATCCTCCTCACATGGCCGATCCTCCACATCAGCTTCAAAACGTGGAAGCTCTCCATCCTCCACATTGCCGTCCACACCATCTTCGTCCACCACCTCATCTAAACATCCTCTGGTGGTCATTGTTGGCCTGGGCCGCATAGAGGAACATCATCCAGTGTGGTTGGAAATGTGTAGCAGCCAATCAGGATATAGGTGCCAACAGAGCCAAATTGATCTTTGCCACGCTTCAGCTTGCCTGACAAATCCACTGAAAGACAATAGGCACTTGGATGTTGGATTCGACGGTGGTGTCGAGATTGACCTGCAGCTTCAACGCAAACTCTGCAATCTCGTCTCATCGGCTGGTGATCGTTCAAAATGTGAGCCTTTCACTTTGTCAAGGCAACTGCGGACAGGGGACAGGGTTGAGGCTGCTGATGCAAGGGCTTTGAGCTATCATCATCAGAGTCCCAGGTTACCTCCTCCGCATTGCCCGGTGCCCCGATGTGACAGCACCCGGCATCCCTTCTTTTTAACTGCCTCCTCAAACCTTCAATCAAAGAAGCCTTCAACCCCGAAACCCACTGTGCCCAAGTTGCAGACTCTTGAAGTCGTTCTTCAAGAGGACGATCTTGCCAGCAAAGCTCCTGACTTCGACGCAAGGCTTTGGCCCCTTCCAACTCCTCAAAACCTTGTAGATCGTGAGCAAAAGTGGTAGGTTTAGGTTTTGTGTGGCCAAATGCTCCCTGCTCAAAAGATGTCAAAGTCAACTTGCATTTGGCCTGGAAGAGTTGCCATGCTGCAGTTCTCCAGACGCTCATGTAGGTGCTTGTCAATGTCTTGCTGTGGTCGATATTCTTTGGGATCCTGTGGCTGTTCCAAGGCAAAGATGAACCTTTCACACCAAGATGGTCTGTAGTGATCAGCCAGCATGTAGAGCAACTCCATCCGGAAGATAGGGCCCCTCCTCGCTTCTAACCGGTTTTGGTCCTCCATCATCCGCATAGCGGCAAGCTGATACAGACCGGCATGGTGGGCCACCAAGGATGGCCTGAACAGATCCTGTCGTGGCTAGCTTCAGCAAGAACGTCATGAGTGGTCATTGAGCACATCACTTCGTGGATGCAAAACCTTGTCCACGCACACCACCATAGCGTCAGCATCACCCAAAGCCCTCCATGTCTTTTCATCAGGGCCACTAAAAAGATGAAGCACCAATCGCTTCGACTTCATCATTTTTCTCCACGTCAATCTCTAACATCTTTGGCACTATTCGCCGGCATCCGGCAAGTCTGGAAATTCCTTTTTGAGCATGGCAGTGAAGAGGGTTTCGGCACCCAGCTCCGGAAGTGTTTCATCAGATCTGGCTGCTGCATGATGGCTCGGACGATTGCTGCTCTGGCTGCGGAAAGTTGGCTGTCGTTCTCCAGCTGACATTCAATCATGGGACATCCATTGACAACTTGAACATTGATCTTTTCTCCAGCTGGTCCATGAACTCGACAGTCTCCCCCGCCCCAGGCAATCTCAAAACCAATCTTAGAAAGCGCACCCATAGGCAAAATGCCATTTCCAAAACTGGCATCCTCAGGTGTTGACAAAAGTGTGTTGGTGCCATGCTTGAGACGCAGGTTGGATGTAGAGCCCTGTGCTAATGCCACTACAGTTTGATGAGCTTGATTCCACTCATCCCAGATCCTTGCCCTCCGCAGGGAGTGAGTAGCACCACTGCCCAGCAACATCAGATTTGAAGGGCTCATCAAAGGGTCTCCAAGCTCCTGCAGGGTGATCTTCTTGACCGAAGGAAGGTGAAGTGATTTCAAAAGTTTGGTGGCCTCGCTGAGCAACTCACTGGATCCCATTGCCATTGCAGTTCCATTGGTCTCAGACTTCTTGCCACTGCCGACGCCGTTTCCATCTGCCGCCGCTGATCCATCACCTTTTCCTTTCCCTTCCTCCTCAGCAGTCGTCAGTCGCTGTACCCTTGTTGCCACCTTCATCTTTTTTGACATCAGGTTGAGAGTTCTCCTTGTTGGCAACCTTCTGCGTCTCAGCCTTTGGCTTACCTTTTCTTTGCCATTTTTTCCTTGTCCTTTTTCATGCTTCTGATTTCCACCCCCATCATTTCCATCTCCATCTCCCCCCACAGGTAGCTTCACCTGTGTTTTGTATGGACATTCTGGTTGTAAATGTTGAGTCGAACTGCAATTCCAACACCGGCCAGTCTTTTCAACGCCAGATTCCCATGGATGCGGCCATCGGCAACGCTGTCCTTGACGGCAGCCGCCCTCTGACATCCAAAACTTGCATGGCCAGGAACTGGTCGAAGAGGATGGAGTGGATTTTCCTCCGGAGGATGGAGTAGTCTGCATTGCTTTTACTGCAGGCTTCGTTGGAGTTCGTGGTCCAGGGGTCGCACTAGTGCAAGTCGTGGAGTGAACTGCAACCTCAGCTTCTGCCAGCAGCAAGTCAAAGAACAGCCACAAGTTTTCCAGTGAAGGCTGAACATTCAAGTTGTGCTTCACACGGAAAGTTGCAATCCTGAAGCTCGCTTGTGCGGATCCACCAGCCACTGGCTTGGAAATGCCATCCAGTGTTCGGATCATCGGCAACTGAGCACGAAGTTCTGCAGCTCGACTTGCTTTTCGCTTCCAAAGCCGTAGTGCTGCCACTGACTCCTGAGCAGTTTTGTAGTTGGCACAGTTGTGAGATCCTCCAGCAAGCGGCTCTTCTCTCCAAGTCCACCTGGTTGAAAAGTGCGTAGAATACCAGTAGTACCGCACAAGGCGGTGGCGGAAGTTTCAAAAATAGGAAACCTATAGGAGAGATTGGTTGTTGTGAATCAGGGATGGCAGAGCGAATCCACTGATGGACCGAAAGGTGCTTGAGGTCTCCTCTCTTTCTCTCTCTTTCTCTGACTATCTACCCACCTACCAACCTATATTCTATGTATCTATCTATCTATCTACCTATCTATCTATCTATCTATCTATCTCTCTATCCATCTATCTATCTATCTTTCTACACCCATGATGCCACGAAACTTCCTTGGTGGCTCCGGGCAAGCCTCATAGCGCTGCAGATCAACTCAAGCAGGCAAGGGTGGTGGAGATGGAGGTGGTGGCCTTGAGGGGGCACGTGTACCATTCGGAGTGCATCTGAAAGATTCCGGAGATATCCATTCTTGTTGAGAGTCATGAGAAGGTGGTGTTTTCCTAGGAGGTGGTGTTGGCTGCCTAGCATGATCCACCCAAGACGGCGGGACATTCAACTCATTGCGCTGTTTCTCTTCTCTAAGTTTCTGAAGCTCCTTGGACAGCATGCTGTTCTGAGATTGAAGGCGCATCGCCTCTTGTTGAAAATGCTGCAACACTTGATCCCCCAGTGCTTCTTCCAAACCATTCTCATGCCCATAATTTTCACGCTTTTCACCTTCACCTTGAACTGAAGTTGCCCCAGCAGAAGTCTTCCCATCTACTTGACCCCTCCTATTCCCCATCCTTTCCGCTCGCTTCCCACCCATTCCAGTTGCTAGAGGCTCTAGGTTCTCATTCACTTCCGTGCCATTCGGGTCCATGTCGTGAGGCATCTCACCACCAGAAGTGATCTCATTCTTGGTGTCACCAAACGTCTGAAAGGCATGCATCGGATCCCTCTCACTGTCCAGCTGGCCGCTTGGCAAAGGGGCAAGTGAGGAGGCATCAGACTCATCATCTTGGGGTACTGGCCTATTCCAAGACTCCAAGGCCTCAGGACTCAAATTGGGTGTTGGTGCTCCAGAAAGGATTGGGAGGCATCGACGAAGATCTTCTGTGTCAAGCCATTGCGAATGTTCTACGCTCACAGCTTTGTGCTCATAACCCTCAAATCTAATGGGCAAGGCA
This sequence comes from Cladocopium goreaui, assembly GCA_947184155.2. Taxonomy (NCBI): domain Eukaryota; class Dinophyceae; order Suessiales; family Symbiodiniaceae; genus Cladocopium; species Cladocopium goreaui. The sequence goes on from CAMXCT020006586.1 coordinate 60,219, forward strand.
ACGGCCTTTTGTCTCGAACTGAAATGCCTGACAGGCGATAAGATCAGATACTACACTTGAATCATAGCAGACAATCCTGCTTTCTCATCCAGACGTGTAAAGGGATCGAGGTGCAGGGACTGGTGTGCAAACTGGTGTAAGATTCCTTGTAGAAGTTCGGGTCGGCGAACGATGGCGAACGGCGTTTGGTGGACCAGTTAGCAGTTGCTTGGTGCAAATGCCCGCAAGTGCAAACTCTACTAGGTGTACAAAGCATGAAAGCAGCATTTTTTCCATTAATAAATGGGCCAACGCACTGGTGCCGCCGACCCCTTTTCAAGGGTGGAGGAAGGAAAGCGCATATGGCCAAGACATTTCAATGCTTTGAATCCATCTCGAAGATGTGCAGCCTTCTGGGCTCAGCCGGTCTCCCCGTTCACTCATGCCCATCGAGGACCTTGGCAGCCTGCGGACCAACATCCTACGGGAGCAATACCACCAATCCCATATGGAGCCCCCCCAATGGAGGCAAACGGCAGGATGCAACGCTCTAACAACAAATGCTTGTGGCCGGAGTGCTTGGTGGAAGCTGCCGTGAGGGATGTTAAGGGTTTTAAGATTTTTAGAGGTTTTAAGGCTGGCAAACGGCAGGCTTGAACGCCCTCACAACAGAGGGCTATGGAGGCAAACGGCAGGCTGCAACGCTCGAACAACAGAGGGCTATGGAGGCGAAGGGCAAGCTGCAACGCTCTAACAACAAATGCTTGCGGCCAGAGTGCTTGGTGGAAGCTGCCGCGAGGGATGTTGAGGGTTTTAAGCGTTTTTGAGGTTTTAAGGCTGGCAAACAGCAGGCTTGAACGCTCTAACAACAGAGGGCTATGGAGGCAAGCGGCAGGCTGCAACGCTCTAACAACAAATGCTTGTGGCCAGAGTGCTTGGTGGAAGCTGCCGCGACGGATATTAAGGGTTTGAAGCGTTTTGATGTTTTAAGGCTGGCAAACGGCAGGCTTGAACGCCCTAACAACAGAGGGCTATGGAGGCAAACAGCAGGCTGCAACGCCCTAACAACAAATACTTGTGGCCGGAGTGCTTGGTGGAAGGAGCCGCGAGGGATTTTAAGGGTTTTAAGGGTTTTAAGGCTGGCAAACGGCAGGCTTGAAGGCCCTAACAACAGAGGGCTATGGAGGCAAACGGCAGGCTGCAACGCTCTAACAACAGAGGTCTATGGAGGCAAACGGCAGGCTGATCGAAGCGAAGGGTTTGAAGCGTTTTAGAGGTTTTAAGGCTGGCAAGAGGGCTATGGAGGCAAACAGGGGGCTGCAACGCTCTAAGAACACATGCTTGTGGCCAGAGTGCTTGGTGGAAGCTGCCGCGAGGGATTTTAAGCGTTTTAGGGGTTTTAAGGCTGGCAAACGGCAGGCTTGAACGCCCTAACAACAGAGGGCTATGGAGGCAAACGGCAGGCTGCAACACTCTAACAGCAGAGGGCTATGATGGCGAATGGCAGGCTGCAACGCTCTAACAACAAATGCTTGCGGCCAAAGTGCTTGGTGGAAGCGGCTTCGAGGGTTTTTAAGGGTTTTAAGCGTTTTAGGGGTTTTAAGGCTGGCGCACGGCAGGCTTGAAGGCCCTAACCACAGAGGGCTATGGAGGCAAACGGCAGGCTGCAACGCTCTAACAACAAATGCTTGTGGCCAGAGTGCTTGGTGGAAGCTGCCGCGACGGATAGGCTATGGAGGCAAACGGCAGGCTGCAACGCTCTAACAACAGAGGGCTATGGAGGCAAACGGCAGGCTGATCGAAGCGAAGGGTTTGAAGCGTTTTAGGGGTTTTAAGGCTGGCAAGAGGGCTATGGAGGCAAACAGGAGGCTGCAACGCTCTAACAACAAATGCTTGTGGCCAGAGTGCTTGGTGGAAGTTGCCGCGAGGGATTTAAAGCGTTTTAAGCGTTTTAGGGGTTTTAAGGCTGGCAAGCGGCAGGCTTGAACGCCCTAACAACAGAGGGCTATGGAGGCAAACGACAGGCTGCAACGCTCTAACAACAAATGCTTGTGGCCGGAGTGCTTGATGGAAGCAACGCTCTAACAACAAATGCTTGTGGCCAGAGTGCTTGGTGGAAGCTGCCGCGAGGGATGTTAAGGATTTTAAGCGTTTTAGAGGTTTTAAGGCTGGCAAACAGCAGGCTGGAACGCTCTAACAACAGAGGGCTATGGAGGCAAGCGGCAGGCTGCAACGCTCTAACAACAAATGCTTGTGGCCAGAGTGCTTGGTGGAAGCTGCCGCGAGGGATGTTAAGGGTTTTCAGCGTTTTGAAGTTTTAAGGCTGGCAAACGGCAGGCTTGAACTCCCTAACAACAGAGGGCTATGGAGGCAAACGGCAGGCTGCAACGCTCTAACAGCTAGTGCTTGTGGCCGGAAGCAGTCGCGAGGGATTTTAAGGGTTTGAAGCGTTGTAGGGGTTTTAAGGCTGGCAAACGGCAGGCGTTAACGTCCTAAAAACAGAGAGCTATGGAGGCAAACAGCAGGCTGCAACGCTCTAACAACAAATGCTTGTGGCCGGAGTGCTTGGTGGAAGCAACGCTCTAACAACAAATGCTTGTGGCCAGAGTGCTTGGTGGAAGCTGCCGCGAGGGATGTTAAGGGTTTTAAGCGTTTTAGAGGTTTTAAGGCTGGCAAACAGCAGGCTGGAACGCTCTAACAACAGAGGGCTATGGAGACAAGCGGCAGGCTGCAACGCTCTAACAACAAATGCTTGTGGCCAGAGTGCTTGGTGGAAGCTGCCGCGAGGGATGTTAAGGGTTTTCAGCGTTTTGATGTTTTAAGGCTGGCAAACGGCAGGCTTGAACTCCCTAACAACAGAGGGCTATGGAGGCAAACAGCAGGCTGCAACGCTCTAACAGCTAGTGCTTGTGGCCGGAAGCAGTCGCGAGGGATGTTAAGGGTTTTAAGCGTTGTAGGGGTTTTAAGGCTGGCAAACAGCAGGCTGGAACGCTCTAAAAACAGAGGGCTATGGAGGCAAACGGCAGGCTGCAACGCTCTAACAACAAATGCTTGTGGCCAGAGTGCTTGGTGGAAGCAACGCTCTAACAACAAATGCTTGTGGCCAGAGTGCTTGGTGGAAGCTGCCGCGAGGGATGTTAAGGGTTTTAAGCGTTTTAAATGTTTTAAGGCTGGCAAACTGCAGGCTGGAACGCTCTAACAACAGAGGGCTATGGAGGCAAGCGGCAGGCTGCAACGCTCTAACAACAAATGCTTGTGGCCAGAGTGCTTGGTGGAAGCTGCCGCGAGGGATGTTAAGGGTTTTAAGCGTTTTAGAGGTTTTAAGGCTGGCAAACGGCAGGCTTGAACTCCCTAACAACAGAGGGCTATGGAGGCAAACGGCAGGCTGCAACGCTCGAACAACAGAGGGCTATGGAGGTGAACGGCAGGATGCAACGCTCTAACAACAAATGCTTGTGGCCAGAGTGCTTTGTGGAAGCGGCGGCGACGGATTTAAGGGTTTTAAGCGTTTTAGGGGTTTTAAGGCTGGCAAACGGCAGGCTTGAACGCCCTCGGAGCGGAGGGCTATGGAGGCAAACGGCAGGCTGCAACGCTCTAACAACAAATGCTTGTGGCCGGAGTGCTTGATGGAAGCTGCCGCGACGGATATTAAGGTTTTGAAGCGTTTTGAAGTTTTAAGGCTGGCAAACGGCAGGCTTGAACGCCCTAACAACAGAGGGCTATGGAGGCAAACGGCAGGCTGCAACGCTCTAACAACAAATACTCGTGGCCGGAGTGCTTGGTGGAAGGAGCCGCGCGGGATTTTAAGGGTTTTAAGGGGTTTAAGCTGGCAAACGGCAGGCTTCAACGCCCTAGCAACAGAGGGCTATGGAGGCAAACGGCAGGCTGCAACGCTCTAACAACAAATGCTTGTGGCCGGAGTGCTTGGTGGAAGCTGCCGCGACGGATATTAAGGGTTGGAAGCGTTTTGAAGTTTTAAGGCTGGCAAACGGCAGGCCTGAACGCCCTAACAACAGAGGGCTATGGAGGCAAACGGCAGGCTGCAACGCTCTAACAGCTAGTGCTTGTGGCCGGAAGCAGCCGCGAGGGATTTTAAGGGTTTGAAGCGTTGTAGGGGTTTTAAAGCTGGCAAACGGCAGGCTTGAACGCCCTAAAGGCTTTGTTGTTATAAAAAGTCTGTGTCCATTTATAAAAAGTCTGAAAAATTAATGAAATTACAGCATTTGGATGAGTGAAAATTTGGAAAAAATGAAAATTACAAAACTATCAGAGAAAGAAAATAATATAATGAAAAAAAACCATCATAAGGTTCATTACATGATGTTGATCACTGCTGTGAGGATGTGTAGATTTGGATAGGCACTGTGAGAGTGCTGTGAGAGCGCCCCTCTTCCAATAGATTTGGTAAATTGCGTCATCGGTTCAAGGCAAACCCATCGCTGTGAGAGTGTGTGTGCTCAAGAGCCTGGCGACATTAGATGCCATATGGCCATGTCTAAATTTCAGGTTAGATCAGATCATATTGAATGCCAACCAAGCCCACCACTGTGAGAGTGTGCACTGTGAGAGTGTGCACTTTGAGAGTGCTTACCTGAACTTTTGCTGGGTAACTACTATACACAGAGCCGGTTCTGGATGTGTTTCACCGGCCAGGCGACTTCAAGCCTGCTTGCAAGGTACTAACCTCAGTATGTGCATTTGCATTTTGAGTTTGTGGCTTGGAAATTGCTGTGACAGCTTATTGCATTGTGAGAGTGCTAGGAATATGCTGTGACAGATGATTGCACTGTTTCAATGCCAGGAGAGTGCTAGGAATATGCTGTGACAGATTATTGCACTGTGAGAGTGCTAGGAGATCATTGCACTGTGAGAGTGCTAGGAATATGCTGTGAAAGCCCATTGCACTGTGAGAGTGCTAGTGACTAGTGATAGGGCAATGTCCTCCCGCATTATTTCTTGCAACCCTTCATTCCTGGCTTCCCATGCCCTGAATCCTGCCTGGAAACTGTCAGCACCATCATCCAGCCAAACCTTGGCCCATGATGTCAGAGAATTGCTTTCGAAGAGCAAACAATTTCATTTGGAAACTTCGTGGCTTTGCTGAAAAATGTGTAAAGGATCATATCATTGTTTGGCATTGCATCCTATTTGAATTTTGTTCAGATCTTCCGGGTTCCACAACCTGCTTGATTTTGATAATCAAAAATCCATGGGGAATTGTGTGGTGAAAAATCAAAAAACCGTCGGATCTGCAGGGCTAAAAATCCGTCGGATCTAGGGTGATAAAAAACCGTCGGATCTAGGGTGTTAAAAAACCGTCGGATCGGGGTTGTGCAGATCTGAACACCGAAAGATCTGAAGAAAAAAAATCCTTCGGATCCCATTTGAAAAAAATAAGCAGAAAAAAAACAAAAAAATGGATCTGAAGAGAGTGAAGAGAGAATCCCACGGATCATGGGGGCACAAACTGTGCAGGACAAATCTGGAGAATATCGGAATGAAAACCAAAAAACTTCGGATCTTGATAGCGCAGATTGTGTGGCAAAGATCTGTTGGATCATTGTTCCCGCTGCAACATTGGAAGAAAAAAAATCCGTCGGATCTCATGTACGCAATCTGTGTATGTGAGATCTGTGGGATTTTTGTTTTCTTTGTTATTTTGAATTTGTTTATTTTGTGGATTTTTTATTTCGATCTGCTTGGTGTGTCTGAAACCTGATATGTTTTGGTTACCCAGATCTGAAAAAAAGGATGCACCCCCATCAACCTTATAGCAGAATCTATGTCTTTGCCTTGGGCTGTCCCAATTGAAACCCCCTCATTCTGGAACTTTTTTGTGGGTAAGAACAGATGCCATCTGGTATAGTTCTGAATTAAAACAGCCCTGTTGGCACTGACATTGCCCTATCACTAGCACTCTCACAGTGCAATGGGCTTTCACAGCATATTCCTAGCACTCTCACAGTGCAATAATCTCCTAGCACTCTCACAGTGCAATAATCTGTCACAGCATATTCCTAGCACTCTCCTAGCACTCTCACAGTGCAATAATCTGTCACAGCATATTCCTAGCACTCTCACAATGCAATAAGCTGTCACAGCAATTTCCAAGCCACAAACTCAAAATGCAAATGCACATACTGAGGTTAGTACCTTGCAAGCAGGCTTGAAGTCGCCTGGCCGGTGAAACACATCCAGAACCGGCTCTGTGTGTAGTAGTTACCCAGCAAAGGTTCAAGTAAGCACTCTCACAGCGCCAATAGCCATGGTGCTCTCACAGCACTTGCCTTTCAATGTTTGACACTCTCACAATGTCAAACTGACCTGCCTAGAAGTGGTAGAACTGGCTCCTGACATGCCTGAGCGAACCTGATCTGCCAAGATTGAGACTACATGATGATATCAATAAATATGGAATCATCTTGGCACTTTTAACATCCTGTTTTATTTTTTAGGCATCTGATTTTCAAACCAAGGTCAGGAACAAGCGCTTCACTATAACCAATGGGATACTCAATGTAAAAAGGGTGCAAGGTTTGCTGGATCCGCTACAGATCGAATCCCATTGATGGTATTTTTTAGTCAATAGATACAACCTGAAACCATTGTTTCGACATCCGGCTAATGTCGCCAAGTGGAGCCCACACACTCTCACAGTGATGGGTTTGCCTTGAACCGATGACGCAATTTGCCAAACCTATTGGAAGAGAGGCGCTCTCACAGCACTCTCACAGTGCCTATCCAAATCTACACATCCTCACAGCAGTGATCAACATCATGTAATGAACCTTATGATGGTTTTTTTTTATTATATTATTTCCTTTCTCTGATAGTTTTGTAATTTTCAATTTTTCCAAATTTTCACTCATCCAAATACTGTAATTTCATTAATTTTTCAGACTTTTTTTAAATGGACACAGACTTTTTATAACAACAAAGCCTTCTTAACAACAGAAGGCTATGGAGGCAAACGGCACGCTGCAACTTTCTAACAACAAATGCTTGTGGCCGGAGTGCTTGGTGGAAGGAGCCGCGAGGGACTTTAAGGGTTTTGCGGGTTTTGGGGTTTTAACGCTGGCAAACGGCAGGCTTGAACGCCTTAACGGCAGAGGTCTATGGAGGCAAACGGCAGGCTGCAACACTCTAACAACAGAGGGCTATGGAGTCGAACGGCAGGCTGCAACGCTCTAACAACAAATGCTTGTGGCCAGAGTGGTTGGTGGAAGCGGCTGCGAGGCATTTTTAGGGTTTTAAGCGTTTTAAGGGTTTTAGATCTTTTAAGGCTGGCAAACGGCAGGCTTGAACGCCCTAAAAACAGAGGGCTATGGAGGCAAACGGCAGGCTGCAACGCTCTAACAACAAATGCTTGTGGCCGGGGTGCTTGGTGGAAGCTGCCGCGACGGATATTAAGGGCTTGAAGCGTTTTGAGGTTTTAAGGCTGGCCAACGGCAGGCCTGAACGCCCTAACAACAGAGGGCTATGGAGGCAAACGGCAGGCTGCAACGCTCTAACAACAAATACTTGTGGCCGGAGTGCTTGGTGGAAGCAGCTGCGAGGGATTTTCAGGGTTTGAAGCGTTGTAGTGGTTTTAAGGCAGGCTGCAACGCTCTAACAACAAATGCTTGTGGCCAGAGTGCTTGGTGGAAGCTGCCGCGAGGGATGTGAAGGGTTTTAAGCGTTTTAGGGGTTTTAAGGCCGGCAAACGGCAGGCTTGAACGCCCTAACAACAGAGGGCTATGGAGGCAAACGGCAGGCTGCAACGCTCTAACAACCGAGGGCTATGGAGGCGAACGGCAGGCTGCATCGCTCTAACAACAAATGCTTGTGGCCAGAGTGCTTGGTGGAAGCGGCTGCGAGGGATTTTAAGGGTTTTAAGCGTTTTAATTTAAGCGGTTTTCCCGCGACGCCTGCGAAGGGTTCTTCGTAAAAAAGCAGCCGTTATACTACATCTTCACACCTTCACATCTGCTGATCTGCATCTTCACACCCTCACATCTGCTGATCTACATCTTCACACCCTCACATCTGCTGATCTACATCTTCACACCCTCACATCTGCTGATCTACATCTTCACACCCTCACACCTGCTGATCTACATCTTCACACCCTCACATCTGCTGATCTACATCTTCACACCCTCACATCTGCTGATCTACATCTTCACACCTTCACATCTGCTGATCTACATCTTCACACCCTCACATCTGCTGATCTACATCTTCACACCCTCACATCTGCTGATCTACATCTTCCCACCCTCACATCTGCTGATCTACATCTTCACACCCTCACATCTGCTGATCTACATCTTCACACCCTCACATCTGCTGATCTACATCTTCACACCCTCACACTTGCGGATCTACATCTTCACACCCTCACACCTGCAGATCTAGATCTTCACACCCTCACATCTGCTGATCTACATCTTCACACCCTCACACTTTCAGATCTACATCTTCACACCTTCACATCTGCAGATCTACATCTTCACACCTGCACATCTGCAGATCTCCATCTTCACACCTTCACATCTGCAGATCCCCTCTCGCTCTTCTTTCTATTCTCTCTTAAGGCGGGGGCGGTGCCGCCGGAGTGCCAGGAAACGCAACCCTTTCGCACGAAATGGACGTTGGACGTCAAAAACTGAGGAAAAATTACGAATTAACTTGTCCCGCGGCAACCCTTTCGCACGAAATGGACGTTGGACGTCAAAAACTGAGGAAAAATTGCGATTTAAGGTGTCCCCGGGCAACTCTTTCACACAAAATGGACGTTGGACGTCAAAAACTTAGGAAAAATTGCGAGTTTGAGGTGTCGCGCGCAACCTTTTCGCACGAAATGGACGTTGGACGTCAAAAACTGAGGAAAAATTGCGAGTTTAACCCGTCCATCGCGACCCTTTCGCACGAAATGGACGTCCAAACGTCAAAAACTGAGGAAAAATTGCGAGTTTAACCCGTCCATCGCGACCCTTTCGCACGAAATGGACGTTGAACGTCAAAAACTGAGGAAAAATTGCGAGTTTAACCCGTCCATCGCGACCCTTTCGCACGAAATGGACGTTGAACGTCAATAACTGGGGAAAAATCGCGAAAAAAGGTGTCACTTTGCAACCTTTTCGCACGAAATGGACGTTGGACGTCAAAAACTGAGGAAAAATTGCGAGTTTAACCTGTCCATCGCGACCCTTTCGCACGAAATGGACACACAGAAGCTCTTGTGTGTAAAAGCGTCTGTGTGTAAAAGCTCTTGTGTGTAAAAGCTTCTGTGTGTAATAGGGTCCGTGCGTAAAAGCGTCTGTGTGCAAAAGCGTCTGTGTGTAAAAGCCTCTGTGGGTAAAAGCGTTTGTGTGTAAAAGCGTCTGTGTGTAAAAGCGTTTGTGTGTAAAAGCGTCCGTGTGTAAAAGCGTCTGCGTGTAAAAGCGTGTGTGTGTGTGTAAACGCGTCTGTGTGCAAAAGCGTTTGTGTGTAAAAGCGTCCGTGTGTAAAAGCGTCTGTGTGTAAAAGCTCTTGTGTGAAAAAGTGTCTGTGTAAAAGCGTCTGTATGTACAGGAGTTTCTGTGCGTAAAAGCCTCTGTGTGTGAAAGCGTCTGTGTGTAAAAATCTCGGTGTAAGAAAGCGTCTGTGTGTAAAAGCGTCCGTGTGTAAAAGCGTCCATGTGTAAAAGGTGTTTCTGTGTGTAAAAAGTTTCTGTGTGTGAAAGCGTCTGTGTGTAAAAGTTCTTGTGTGTAAAAGCTTCTCTGTGTAAAAGGGTCTGTGCGTAAAAGCGTCTGTGTGTAAAAGCGTCTGTGTGTAAAAGCGTTTGTGTGTAAAAGCGTCCGTGTGTAAAAGCGTCTGTGTGTAAAAGCTCTTGTGTGTAAAAGCTTCTGTGTGTAAAAGGGTCTGTGTGTAAAAGCGTCTGTGGGTAAAAGTGTAAAAGCGTCTCTGTGTAAAAGCGTCTGTGTGTAAAAGCGTCTGTGGGTAAAAGCGTCTGTGCGTAAAAGTGTTTGTGTGTAAAGGAGTCTGTGTGTAAAAGCTTCTGTGTGTAAAATCGTCTGTGTGTAAAAGTGTCTGTGTGTAAAAGCGTCTGTGTGTAAAAGCGAGTGTAAAAGGTTCTGTGCGTAAAAGCGTCTGTGTGTAAAGGAGTCTGTGTGTAAGAGCTTCTGTGTGTAAAAGCGTCTGTGTGTAAAAGCGTCTGTGTGTAAAAGCGAGTGTAGAAGGTTCTGTGCGTAAAAGCGTCTGTGTGAAAAGGAGTCTGTGTGTAAAAGCTTCTGTCTGCAAAAGCGTCTGTGTGTAAGGGAGTCTCTGTGTAAAAGGAAAGCCTCTGTGTGTGAAACTGTGTGTGTGTGTAACGGCGTCTGTGTGTAAAAGCGTTTGTGCTAAGCGTCTGTGTGTAAAAGGGTCTGTGTGTAAAAGCGTCTGTGTGTAAAAGCCTCTGTGTGTAAAAGCGTCTGTGTGTAAAAGCTTCTGTGCGTAAAAGCGTCTGCGTGTAAAGGAGTCTGTGTGTAAAAGCTTCTGTGTGTAAAAGCGTCTGTGTGTAAAAGTCTCTGTGTGAGCGTCTGTGTGTAAAAGCGTCTGTGTGTGAAAGTGACTGAGTGTGAAAGCTTCTGTGTTTCAAAGCTTGTGTGTGTAAAAGTGATTGCGTGTAAAAAGCTTTTGTGTGTGAAAGTGACTGTGTGTAAAAAGCGTCTGTGTGTAAACGCTTCTGTGTTTAGTAAAAGAGTTTGTGTGTAAAAGCTTCTGTGTGTAAAAGTGTCTGTGTGTAAAAGCTTCTGTGTGTAAAAGCTTCTGTGTGTAAAAGCGTCTGTGTAAGCGTCTGTGTGTAAAAGCCTCTGTGTAAGAAAGCGTCTGTGTGTAGAAGCGTCTGTGTGTAAAAAGTGTCTGTGTGTAAAAGGGTCTGTGTGTAAAAGGGTCTGTGTGTAAAAGCGTCTGTGTGTAAAAGGGTCTGTGTGTAAAGGTCTCTGTGTAAGCGTCTGTGTGTAAAAGCCTCTGTGTGTGAAAGCGTGTGTGTGTACAAGAAAAGCGTGTGTGTGTGTGTAAAAGCTTCTGTGTGTAAAAGTCTCTGTGTAAGCGTCTGTGTATAAAAGCCTCTGTGTGTGAAAGTGCGTGTGTGTAAAAGAAAAGTGTGTGTGTGTGTGTAAAAGCGTCCGTGTGTGAAAGTCTCTGTGTAAGCGTCTGTGTGTAAAAGCCTCTGTGTGTAAAAGCGTCTGTGTGTAAAAAGTGTCTGTGAGTAAAAGGGTCTGTGTGTAGAAGGGTCTGTGTGTAAAAGCATCTGTGTGTGAAAGTGTGTGTGTGTGTGTAAAAGCATCTGCGTGTAAAAGCCTCTGTGTATGATGCATGTTATTTCATTATGGCCCAAAAAAAAACTCGGTACCATGATGCCGTGTATGACACATGTTATTTCATTTTTTGAATGGAAAATCCTACATAAATAGCCCCAAAAAGATCGGTACCGTGATGCTGTAAATCACACATGTGACTATACTTCACTAGTGAAATGTCTGCGAGCGTTTGCACAAACAAAGGTCCACACGATATCTCATTTTATTCTGGGAATACACCACAGAAACTATCAAAAAATGCTCGGTACCATGATGCCGTGTATGACACATGTTATTTCATTTTAGTATGGAAAATCCCACATAAATGGCCCAAAAAAGCTCGGTACCATGATGTTGTGTATGACACATGTTATTTCATTTGTTTAATGGAAAATCCCACATAAATGGCTCAAAAAAGATCGGTACCATGATGCTGTAAATCACACATGTGAAAGTACTTCACTAGCGAAATGTCTGCAAACGTTTGCAACAGAGCTCGATGCCATCATGTGCTTGATGTCAAAAACAGAAAAGTTTGAGTTCAGGACCGTAAAATGTCAGTGAGCGACACGCTTCAAAAGCTTCTGTGTGTAAAGGCCTCTGTGTGTGAAAGTGTGTGTGTGTGTAAAAGCATCTGCCTGTAAAAGCGTCTGTGTGTAAAGCGTCTGTGTGTAAAAGGGTCTGTGTGTAAAAGCTTCTGTGTGTAAAAGGGTCTGTGTGTAAAAGCTTCTGTGTGTAAAAGGGTCTGTGTGTAAAAGCGTATGTGTGTAAAAAAATCTGTGTGTAAAAGCGTCTGTGTGTAAAAGTGTCTGTGTAAGCGTCTGCGTGTAAAAGCTTCTGTGTGCAAAAGCGTCTGTGTGTAAAAGCGTTTGCGTGTAAAAGCGTCCGTGTGTAAAAGCGTCTGCGTGTAAAAGCTTCTGTGTGCAAAAGCGTCTGTGTGTAAGGGAGTCTCATGGAGTCTCTGCGTAAAAGGTTCTGTGTGTAAAAGCCTCTGTGTGTGAAAGTGTGTGCGTGTGTGTGTGTGTAAAAGAAAAGCGTATGTGTGTAAAAGTGTCTGTGTGTAAAAGGGTATGTGTGTAAAAGCGTCTGTGTGTAAAAGCTTCTGTGTGTGAAAGTGACTGTGTAAAAGCTTCTGTGTTTAGTAAAAGCGTTTGTGTGTAAAATGGTCTAGTGTCTGTGTGTAAAAGTGTCTGTGTGTAACAGCGTCTGTGTGTAAAAGCGTCTGTGTGTAAAAGTCTCTGTATGTAAAAGCTCCTGTGTGTAACAGCTTCTGTGTGCAAAAGCGTGTGTGTGTAAAAGGTTGTGTGTGTGAAAAAGAAAACGAAGGATTTGATGTAAACTAGTGTCTTAAGAATTGTACTTGTAATATACTGCCTTGATAATACTTGTCTCGCCTGCCTATAATACATCTTTAATATATTGTCTTGCAATATAGTGTCTCAATACTAACAACAGAAGACCCTGCTCTCTCTCTCTCTCTCTCTCTCTCCCTCCCTCCTCTCTCTCTCTCTCCCACCCTTTCTCTCTATCTATGTCTCTCTGTGGGTGCAAGACAAGTGTCACATGATGCCCTTTATAACAAGCAGCACAGTGCATATGCATGGGTTGTCACATGTATCCTCTTCTTAATCAATCTTACTTTTCACAACCTATCCCTCCATAGCTCATATAAAATTCACCAACCATTCATCGACTATTTTTTACGCTACCATACTCAGAGCTGCTTGAAAAACTTGTTTTTCGCTCTCGGGCCAACCGTCGTCTAGTGATGTTTTAAGGCTTGCAAACGGCAGGCTTGAACGCCCTAAAACAGAGGGCTATGGAGGCAAACGGCAGGCTGCAACGCTCTAACAACAAATGCTTGTGGCCGGAGTGCTTGGTGGAAGGAGCCGCGAGGGATTTTCAGGGTGTTACGGGTTTTGAGGTTTTAAGGCTGGCAAACGGCAGGCCTGGACGCCCTAACAACAGAGGGCTATGGAGGCAAACGGAAGCGTTTTAGTGGTTTTAAGGCTGGCAAACGGCAGGCTTGAACGCCTTAACAACAGAGGGCTATGGAGGCAAACGGCAGGCTGCAACGCTCTAACAACAGAGGGCTATGGAGGCAAGCGGCAGGCTGATCGAAGCTGCCGCGAAGCATTGAGGCATTTGAAGCCTGCGGTGGTCCCAGGCGCCGCCTCTGCCTTGGCGAAGGCCGGGGTCGGCGGATTTGAACTTGTGGTTAATTGATGTTACTTGCATGGCTGTGACTCATTGCGAACTTTGACCAGCGCTCACAACTGCTTTGTTCTCATTAGATTTGTCAAAATTTGGTCGGTTTGTTTAGTCCGGCTAGCTACACCCTGGCAATGGTTGAGGTGTGGAAATACCCAATGGCGGGAGACCCTGTAGATATTACACCATTTTGCCGAAGTGGAAGAAGAGTGAAGAAGAGTTTACATAGTGTTTTTTCAAAAGATTTTAGCATTCCAGGTTGATTCAATTTCTTAAGAAGTCTCCTGCGACCCCTCTGCGGTTGATGAAACAAAGAAGCTAGTTGGCAAAAACCAACATGTCTGCAGTGTGTTCTAGATGATGTGTTTAAAAGGTGAGCTTCCCATCAATGAATTTCAATACTCAGCTTTCCATATTTTTATCAAAAACTAACCCCAAAATGAACTCTGAACCGTTCAACGCCGGACAGAGCCCAGTCATGTTGTCACTTTTGAGCTGCAGATGCCTATAGTCCCACTCTCTTCGGGGTAAATTGAACGGCGCTTGTCGCGGAGGCGCAGCAAGTGACGCACCTGTGGACCGTCCAACGTGGTGGCTCGGGTTCTGATCGTGCATATGCCTTGCAGGTGCTCTGCGCGACCCCCTCTTCAGATGTTGTCCTTGATTGGAAGTTTTTGGGCAGGGTAGATGAAGAAGCGTTGGAATGATGTAGAGAGTGAAATTGGCGAGTCGAATTACTCCTTGTTTCTAAGCCTGGTAGGTGAGCACTCCTAAGCTGTGAACGCCCTTTGATTGTTCATATTTATTTCCCCAACAGCGTAAGCTTGGGGTCTTCAGCCATAGTAAAGGTTCCGGAGCAGGTCGGAGCAGCCAAATCCGCACGGCGCAAGGTTGGGAACCGGGTTCCGGGGAAGGGTCTCCTTTTCCAAGAGAATCCCTCGGAGCAGCCAAATCCGCACGGCGGAGGTAGCAAGGTTCCCAGGAAGAGGTTCCCAAGCAAGGTTTCCAAGCAAGGTTCCCAGGAACAGGTTCCCAAGTAAGGTTCCCAAGAGGTTCCCAGGAACAGGTTCCCAAGCAAGGGTTCCCAGCAAGAGGTTCCCAAACAAGGTTCCCAGGAACAGGTTCCCAAGCAAGGTTCCCAAGCAAGGTTCCCAAGCAAGGTTCCCAGGAAGAGGTTCCCAGTAAGGTTCCCAAGCAAGGTTCCCAGGCAAGGTTACCAGGAACAGGTTCCCAAGCAAGGGTTCCCAGCAAGAGGTTCCCAAGCAGGGTTCCCAGGAAGAGGTTTGAGGAAGAGGTTCCAGGCAAGGTTCCCAGGAACAGGTTCCCAAGCAAGGGTTCCCAGGCAAGGGTTCCCAGCAAGAGGTTCCCAAGCAAGAGGTTCCCAGGAAGAGGTTCTCAGGAAGAGGTTCCCAAGCAAGGGTTCCCAGGAAGAGGTTTCCAGGAACAGGTTCCCAAGCAAGGTTCCCAAAAACAGGTTTTGCAAGCACGGATTTCAGGAACCGTTTTCAAGGTTTCCAGGAACCGTTTCCCAGGCAAGATTTCCAGGAACATGTTTTTCCTGAGCAAAACAAGGTTCCCAGAACAGGTTTTCAAGCAAGAGCAGTTTCCAGGAAGAGGTGTCCAAGCAAGGTTCCCAGCAAGCTTTCCAAGCAAGATTTCCAGGAACCTCTTTTTCCAAGCAAAACAAGGTTCCCAGAACAGGTTTTCAAACAAGCGTTTCCAGGAAGAGGTGTCCAAGCAAGGTTCCCAGCAAGCTGGTTCCCAAGCAATGTTTTTAGGAAGAGGTTCCCAAGCAAGGTTCCCAGCAAGCTTTCCAAGCAAGATTTCCAGGAACCTCTTTTTCCAAGCAAAACAAGGTTCCCAGAACAGGTTTTCAAACAAGTGTTTCCAGGAAGAGGTGTCCAAGCAAGGTTCCCAGCAAGTTGGTTCCCAAGCAATGTTTTCAGGAAGGGGTTCCCAAGCAAGGTTCCCAGCCACAGGTTCCCAGTAACAGGTGCCCATACAAGGTCCCCAAGAATAGGTTCACAAGTAAGGTTCCCAAGCACGTTCCCAAGCAAGGTTCCCAGGAAGAGGTTCCCAAGCAAGGTTCCCAGCAACAGGTTCCCAGGAATAGGTTCCCAAACAAGTTTCCCAAGAACAGGTTCACAAGTAAGGTTCCCGGAAAAAGTTCCCAGGCAATGTTTCCAGGAAAAGGTTCCCAAGCAAGCTTCCCAGGAACAGCTTCTCAAGCAAGGTTGCTAGGAAGGGTTCCCATTTGCTCCTGGAAATTTTGCTTTGGAACCAGCTCTTTGTGGGAACACTTGCTTGAGAACGTGTTCCTGTGAGCCTTGTTCCTGCTTGCAAACTTGCTTGGAAACGGTTCCTGCGACCTTGCTTGGGAACCGTTTTTGGGAACCATCTTTGCAAACGGTTCCTAAGAACTTAACCTTGCTTGGGAACCTCTTCTAGATACCTGCTTGGGAGCCTCTTCCTGGGAACTTGCTTGGGAACGTTGTTCCCCAACAGCGTAAGTTTAGGGTCTTCAGCCACCCCAAGAACCAGATTTCCAATCAATTTTTCCAGGAACAGGTTCGCAAGCAAGGGTTACCAGGAACGATTCCCAAGCCAGGTTCCCAAGAACAGGTTCCCAGGCAAGGTTCCCAAGGAAGGGTTCCAGAAACAGTTGCCAAGCAAGGGCTATAACGGCCTTCAGCCCTATTTTCTCGAACAAAATGCCTGTAGATCGAATATGAGTGACAAAACGCTGCACTGCTGTCTGCCAGCTGATGATGGCTCCGGCAAAAAAGATCGCCATCCCCTGGATGCTTCGTCCACGAGAGCCAGTGCCATAGGCAATATCTGAGAAGACCTCGAGGAGCTTGACGCTGCGCGCAATCTTCAATTGACTGCGCTCCCCCCAGATCTTTTTCGGAGCTTCACTGGAGTATCGAAGACCTCCAGGATTTCCCCGTATGTAGGCCAGGCCATCACATTCATCCCGACCTCAATGGCTTTTGCCGGGTTTTTTGTTGCAAGCCGGCATACAGTGGAGACTCCGACTGAAATGTCGGGTCGGGTTGTGGTGTTCAGCCAGAGTAAGGCACCAGCTATGGCCTGTGCCGTCTTGATCTGGTCTTGGTCAATTGGTCCATCTGGATCTTCATCTCCTTCACATAGTTTGAAACTTGGATGATCAACTGAACATGTTACGTTCCATCGCTGAAGCATTTCCTGTTCATACTTTCGTTGGTTGAGGAGAAACCCATCCAGATCTGGAGCTACCTCTATCTCAAAGCCGCAGTACTTGACCGGCTTGTCCACCTCAGCTTTTTCGATCTCAGAAATGGCCCAGACATCGGCAATGGATTGAATGGCCGCTTCAGCTGCACCATCCTCCGCTGTCACCAAGAGGTCGTCGACATAGATGGACATCAACCCTGCCCAGTGGACTTCTTTGGAGTTCACATCAGTCTCCTCCAAACGCCACATATTGTCGTCCGGGTTCTTGACAAACCTCCCTTCAAGTTCACAGCCATTTTTTGACCTCCTCCAGGATATATATAGTCGGTACCACCTCATCTCGATAGATGCACCAGAATCCCTTGGAGAGCTTGTGAGCCCATAGACAGCCTTTTGGATGATCCAAACATCTTGTGGCCCTGCAAGTCCAAGCTTCTTGAAGACCGTAGGAACTTCCATCGCCGTGATCTTCGTTTCCTCCCGCTTCGGGGCATTGAGAAAGGCCACACGGATGTCGGTGCCTCACACTGTCCAGCTCTTCAATGCCGCCAGACGCACCTGAGCATGGATCTGGTTTCCGTCAGCTCCACCTGCATAGCGTTCATCGCCGCTAGGATCTTGATAGTTGCCACACACCACAGCTCGTGATCTGAAGGCTCCTGATCCTGCCTTTCGGGTGTGCACCATCTTCGCAGGTAGCAGCTCTATTGGAAGATCCCGTTGATGTGCAAGATCTTGAAGCTGGGTTTTTGAGACTTGTTTGACCGCTCCCTTGGTGTGGACCAACTGCTGGAACTCGGCCTTTATGGACGCCTCCCAGTCACCAAGATTTGCCCAGACCTCGCTGTTGCTGATGGTCTTCGTCACCAAGAACTCTTGTTCCAAACGATGCTGATCAGCTTGGTCTTTTTTCCCCACATTGACGTGTGGGGTTTTTTGTTTTTAGTTCTGTATCCGCCTTCTTCGGCCTCGCCTCCCGCCTCCCGTCCCCTCCCGTCCCCTCACTCACGCTCACTCACTCACACTCACTCACACTTACTCACTCACACTCACTCACTCACATCACTCACTCACTCACCCACACTCACTCACTCACTCACTCACATCACATCACATCACATCACATCACATCACATCACATCACATCACATCACATCACATCACATCACATCACATCACTCACATCACTCACTCACATCACATCACATCACATCACATCACCTCACCTCACATCACATCACATCACATCAAATCACATCACATCACATAACATCACATCACATCACATCACATCCATCACATCCATCACATCCATCACATCCATCACTCACTCACTCACTCACTCCCTCCCTCACTCGCTCACTCACTCACTCACTCACTCACCCACTCACTCACTCACTCACTCACTCCACTCACTCACTCACTCACTCACTCACACTCACTCACTCACTCACTCACTCACTCACTCACTCACTCACTCACTCACCTCCTCACTCATCTCATCTCATCTCACACTCACTCACTCATCACTCACTCCACTCACGCGTGACCACTCCTCAGCCACTCACGCACTCACGCACTCACGCACTCACTCACTCACTCACTCACTCACCCACTCACTCACTCACTCACTCGCTCACTCCCTCACTCACTCACTCACTCACATTCACTCACTCACTCACTCACTCACTGACTCACTCACTCACTCACTCACTCAACTCACTCACACTCACTCACACTCACTCACTCACACTCACTTACTCACTCACGCTCACTCACGCACGCACGCACTCACTCACTCACTCACTCAACTCTCACTCACTCACTCAACTCACACTCACTCACTCACTCACTCACTCACTCACTCACTCACTCACTCACTCACTCACTCACACTCACTTACTCACTCACGCTCACGCACGCACGCACTCACGCACTCACGCACTCACGCACTCACGCACTCACGCACTCACGCACTCACGCCCTCACGCACTCACGCACTCACGCACTCACGCACTCACGCACTCACGCACTCACGCACTCACGCACTCACGCACTCACGCACTCACGCACTCACGCACTCACGCACTCACGCACTCACGCACTCACGCACTCACGCACTCACGCACTCACGCAAGGCCGACACGCAGCACGCAAGCATCGCACGCACGCAGCACGCAGCACGCACTGCCACGAAAACGGCACAGCACGCAACGCACACGTCATCGTCACGCAACACCCACGCACGACGCACAGGGACACCCGCATTCTCACTCCCCTCTTCTACCCGCTCACACGCATCCCACTCATCTCCCTAACTTCCCCCCCCGCACTCACTCACGCACGCACTCACTCACTACACTCACTCTTGTCGGGGCAGGCGTGAGGACATGTTGCACTGCCAAGGGGTAGGATTTGTAGCCCTGGCGCGTCCCTTGGCTCCGCCTCTTTTGCGTCGGCGGCGTTTTTGGTGGGAGATTTATGTGAACTGCCAAAGGCGGTCGGATGTACGCCCTGGGCGTCCCTTGGGCTCCGCCCATTTTGCGTGGAGGCGTGGGACAATGAGCAACGTGCCACACGGGGCGGATGTACGCCTGGGCGTCCCTCGGGCTCCGCCTCTTTTGCGTGGCAGGCGTGGGACAATGTGCACTGCCAAGGGGTCGGATGTACGCCCTGGCGTCCCTCGGGCTCCGCCTCTTTTGCGTGGCAGGCGTGGGACAATGTGCACTGCCAAGGGTCGGATGTACGCCCTGGCGTCCCTCGGGCTCCGCCTCTTTTGCGTGGCAGGCGTGGGACAATGTGCACTGCCAAGGGGTCGGATGTACGCCCTGGCGTCCCTTGGGCTCCGCCGCTTTTGCGTGGCAGGCGTGGGACAATGTGCGTTGCCAAGGGGTCGGATGTACGCCCTGGCGTCCCATTGGGCTCCGCCTCTTTTGCGGGACAATGTGCATTTTGCGTGGCAGGCGTAGGACAATGTGCATTGCCAAGGGGTCGGATGTACGCCCTGGCGTCCCTTGGGCTCCGCCTCTTTTGCGTGGCAGGCGTGGGACAATGTGCACTGCCAAGGGGTTGGAGTACGCCCTGGCGTACCTTGGGCTCCGCCTCTTTTGCGTGGCAGGCGTGGCACAATGTGCACTGCCAAGGGGTCGGATGTACGCCCTGGCGTCCCTTGGGTCTCCGCCTCTTTTGCGTGGCAGGCGTGGGACCATGTGCACCGCCAAGGGGTCGGCGTCATGGGGCTACAGCCCTCTGTTGAGTGGCAGCGGTGGGACAATGTGCACTCGCCCAAGGGGTCGGAGTACGACCTGGCGTCCCTGGGGCTCCGCCTCTTTGCGTGGCAGGCGTGGGACAATGTGCACTGCCAAGGGGTGGATGTACGCCCAGATCCTGGAGTTCCTTGGGCTCGAACTGGCAGGCGTTCCGGGGACAATCTGCCACTGCCAAGGGGTCGAATGCCTGGCGTCCCTTGGGCTCGCCTCTTTGCGTGGCATTAGGCGCGGGGACACAATGTGCATTGCCAAGGGGTCGGATGTACGCCCTGGCGTCCCTTGGGCTCCGCCTCTTTTGCGTGGCAGGCGTGGGACAATGTGCACTGCCAAGGGGTCGGATGTACGCCCTGGTGTCCCTTGGGCTCCGCCTCTTTTGCGTGGCAGGCGTGGGACAATGTGCACTGCCAAGGGGTCGGATGTACGCCCTGGCGTCCTTGGGCTCCGCCTCTTTTGCGTGGGAGGCGTGGAACAATGTGCACTACCAAGGGGTCGGATGTACGCCCTGGCGTCCCTTGGGCTCCGCCTCTTTTGCGTGGCAGGCGTGGGACAATGTGCACTGCCAAGGGGTCGGATGTACGCCCTGGCGTCCCTTGGGCTCCGCCTCTTTTGCGTGGCAGGCGTGAGACAATGTGCACTCCAAAGGGGGTCGGATGTACGCCCTGGCGTCCCTTGGGCTCCGCCTCTTTTGCGTGGCAGGCGGGGGACAAGGCATTTTGCGTGGCAGGCGGGGACATTGCACACGGGTCGGGTCGCCCTGGCGTCCCTTGCCGGATCGACTCTTTGGTGGCAGGCGGCAGCGCGTGGACAATTGCTGACAATGACAAAGGGGTGGATGTACGCCAATGGCGTCCCTTGGGCTCCGCCTCTTTTGCGTGGCAGGCGTGGGACAATGTGCACTGCCAAGGGGTCGGATGTACGCCCTGGCGTCCCTTGGGGCTCCGCCTCTTTTGCGTGGCAGGCGTGGGACAATGTGCATTGCCAAGGGGTCGGATGTACGCCCTGGCGTCCCTTGGGCTCCGCCGTCTTTTGCGTGGCAGGCGTGGGACAATGTGCACTGCCAAGGGGTCCGGATGTACGCCCTGGCGTCCCTTGGGCTCCGCCTCTTTTGCGTGGCAGGCGTGGGACAATGTGCACTGCCAAGGGGTCGGATGTACGCCCTGGCGTCCCCGGGCTCCGCCGTCTTTTGCGTGGCAGGCGTGGGACAATGTGCACTGCCAAGGGGTCGGATGTACGCCCTGGCGTCCCTCGGGCTCCGCCTCTTTTGCGTGGCAGCGCGGGGACAGTGCACTGCAAGGGGCGGATGTACGCCGGAGCCCTTGGGCTCCGCTTCTTTTGCGTGGCAGGCGTGGGACAATGTGCACTGCCAAGGGGTCAATGGCGTCCCTTGGGCACTGCGTGGCAAGGGGTCAATGTGCATGTACGCCCTGGTCGGATGTCCCTTGGGCTCTGCCTCTTTTGCGTGGCAGGCGTGGGACAATGTGCACTGCCAAGGGGTTGGATGTACGCCCTGGCTTCCCTTGGGCTCCGCCACTTTTGCCTGGCAGGCGTGGGACAATGTGCATTTTGCGTGTCAGGCGTGGGACAATGTGCATTTTGCATTTCCTTGGTTTTAGAATGTGATAATTCAACATCAAAATGCATATTTCTTTCTTCATCAAATATCAAACAGATTGTTTTATGATGAATAGCTATATAGAGCTGTTTTTTTAATGATGACGGGTTATTTATAATATGTTATTGGTGATGGCATGCTATGATGAACATAGCTCTGAACAGGTGTGCTCTGAAGTGGACATGTCAACTCGGGCATCTGAACAACTCACTGAGGTCAGCACAGAAGCACTTGCGATCACCCCACTTCTGACCGCATCCTTCTCATCCGCCTAGCCCCCTCCATCACTCTTATACTTTCTCTTCCCTTCTTGCTTTTCTATGCCCAGTCTAAGTCTAGAGAAGTTGGTAAAATGTGGGGTTATCCGGTCCTATAATGTTGTTGTGCTTCTTGAAGTTGGCCCTCCAGCATTGACTTCAGGGCAATGGCATCAGACACTGCACCAAGCCACATTGACTGCTGGCCAGATGTCGCGTCCAATTTGGTCATCTCGTCATAGATGAAGTTGGTGACATTGTTGTGGATGGCTCGAATGGCAGCTACTCCAGACATTGAGGCGACCGGGCATGCGCCACCGCACCGGTACTTAGGCGCCCCCTCCACATCCCCTCCGCCGACTCCTTCATCCACTTCGTCAGCATCAGATTGAAGTGTTGGAGTTTCTGCCGTTGAGCTCGCTGGACTCGCTGATGTGTTTTCTGAATCAGTGCGCCAGGTCCAGCCCGATTCTTCACTTCCATCCACACTATCCATTTCAAAGTTACTTTGAAGATGTTGTGGGATTTCAAAACTGTTGTGGGAACATCGCAAATTACCTTCACCCAAGCCATTTGGAAAATCAAAACTGGAACCCCACTCCTCCCCCTCGATGTGCAGCATCGACCTGATGGCCGGCACTGCAGTTTTGCTGCGCAGTCGTCTTGTTGGCACACCATCACGGATTGCAGGAGCTGGACTGGAGCATCTCGTGCAGGAAGAAAAATTGTGGGTTCTTCTGGATCAGATGGCGTTGGCAAAGTTGTTGGTTCCACCACATCATCGGTGTAGAAGTGCTTGCCGGATGGTACCGATCTTGCCAAGACTTCTTCAACGCGTAGGCCTTCATGAACTCCAAACTTCAAAAGCGGTGCCGTTGGCCACCCCACACCTTGTAGCTGAGACCTCAAACATCTCTCTCCAACATGACGTGCCAATGGCCATGCTTCCAGAGGACAAAGCTTTGCACTGACCAGCGTGCGAACTGCACGTTTCACAGCACCGACCTCAGCCTCGACTCGCCCGTTGGCCTTGAAGGTGGAGCCAGTCGTCAAGGTCGTGATGATGCCCCTGTCCAAAGTCCATCTACGAACAGGTGCTAATGTCAATTCTCTGGCCCTGTCACAATGTAGTCGGTGCAATGGCAGGCCGAGATATCTCAAGCGCGCATGAATGCGGGCTAGTGCTGGTAGAACATCTTTCACAGCCCGACTGGGGATCACCTCGGTGAATGTGAGGTTCTTCACACCGATGTTGCTAGCGTCTTCAATGAGACGATGCCAAACATCAAAGGCTGTGCGCATAGAATCTTCAGCAAGGCCGCCAGCACCTTCAGGTTCTGGATGAGGTTGTTCATTCAAGGGGTCAAGTGGATCGCCAAGATCATCAGCAGATTCTGGCATCGGTGGCGGATCTCCCCCCTCATCCACTTCCACATCATCATTCATTACATCATCATGAGGAACTTGATCAAGACCTTCCCCTCCCTGTAAATCCATCGACGGCAGAGGTTGGTCAGCTCGAGGATTCGGGTCTCCCCCTCCGTAAATCCATCGACGGCAGAGGTTGATCCCTGTCCTCCTGTGGAGCATTTGGTGGGTCTAGCAAAGGACGTCCATCACCAGTCACTGGGAACGTGTAGCAGGCCACCATGATGTAGCGACATCGATCCTCACCTTGATCTTTGCCAGGAGACATCTTGCCTGACAAGTCCACCGGCAAGGTAAAGGAGTCTGGGTGGGTGACACGTCGATGAGGACGACTTCGACCCTGGGCACGTACACAATGCATGCAGTCACGCCTCGCAGGCAAGTGGTCGTGCAAAAAGTGGTTCTTCCATGATTCCAAAGCCAACTGGGAGATGGTCCTGAGAGCTCGTGGTTGAAGTGGAGAAGGATCACTCTCAGGTACCCCGGTAGAACCAGGCGCTTGGTGTCGTACTGAATCAGGTCCACGCCCAGCTCCCCAAAGGTATCTATTCAACCCAGTGGATATGGCTGCTTTCAGCCCTGGCGCCCATGCCGCCCATGACTTGGTCATCTTGAAGCGTTGCTCCATGGGCAGGGCTCGAAACTGCTCAGCTGCTTGTTGCTTCTCCTTCAGGTTCACCTCTAAGTCCATCCAGCTGTGCAAGCTCTGTGAGGTTGGTGGCAATCGTGGTGGGCTTTCTTTTGAGATGCCCCATCCTGCACTGGTCAAAGGAAAACTGCGACAAGCCGTATCGGCTCTGAAAATCTTGCCACTCCTGAGTCCGATACACCGAGAAGTACCGATGTTGCTGCACGTCAGCTTCATCTCTGTAGTTGGCAGGATCTTCTGGTTGTTCAAGAAGAAACGCAGTTGGCTGATCGTCATCTGCAGCTCGGACATCTTCACACAACGTCATCAGGGACAAGAACCTGAACATCAGCAGTGTGTCTCCTTCCACCAGTGCTGCATCAGTTGGAGATAGTCCTGGAAGTTTATAGGGGTGTTCATCATTTCGCACCACACCAGGGCCACCATCGTTCTGATACCTCAAGGCTGTCACTGTCCTGCAAGGAGGACCACCCAGGATGGCCTTGACACGGCCGGAGGCATAAAGCCAGCAAGAAGCCGTACACGTTCTTGTCGTGCAAATTCGCTGGATGGGGTCCTTCAGTATCCACGCACAGGACCTCTGTGTCAGCTGAGGCACATTGCTTCTCCCAGTACTTGGAGTCAGGGCCCGAGAAGATGTGCAGGATGATCCTTTTGGCCTTCAAGAGTCTGCGTCTCTTGTGCCGATTCCATGGCAAACGTGCCCCAAAGTCCTCCGCCTTCACCATCTCAAGATGTGGGATCAACTTCATCATGATGTGGTCTGGCAGACCTGGGAACTCCTGCTTCATCTTCACCGTCATGGCGGTCTCCAGGTTCAAGAGGTTGAGATCTACCATGCTTGCATCGGCCAACAAAGTTTTGACCACCGCCAGCTTTCTCCATTGTTGCACGTAGAAGAGCTCCAGCCATTGCATGATCTTCTCACCCTCCTGACTGACGGGAGATCATAGGGCATCCATTTCTCAGCTCCACTGGAACTTCACGTCCTTCATCATCCTTCAGCTTGAAAAGGCCATCGCGCCACTCCAATGAAAAGTCCAGATCAGAGAGGCCGCTCATTGGGATGATCCATGAGACCTGAGCATTCGGTGCAGCCAGCAAGACCTTGGTGTTCTTCTTCAGTTTGAACATCTCCGTAGTTCCCTCCGCAAGCTGAACTGACGTTCTTTCGGCTGCCATCCATTCTCCTTCGTCTCTGGCAGGACGTAGTGCGTGGGTTGCCCCACTGTCCAACAGGATGTACTCGTCATCCACCGGATGGTTCAATGAAGACAGCTCAGAAGGAAAATGTAGGTCACAAGACGGCTGCAACAGATGCAGCTGCTACCAGTGAAGTGACTCTGAGCATTAATGCTCGAAAACGGCAGGCAACGCAGCAAGATGCAAGTGCAAGCCCATCGCGCAAAACAGAGATGAATGTGCCTCCTCGCCGTGTGCGCCACAAAGCACCGCCGGTCGAACCAACAACAGCACCAACATCCGGAACTGGTTCGCTTCAAGGCGCTAGCACTAACGCAGAAGATATCTATCCTTTGCGGCTCTGGAAGCCGTCGCAAGGAAACAAAGACCCTCGGGCAGCGTATGATTTTGCAATGCAAGATGCAGCAGCTCTTCTTTCAGACAAGCCTACGTTGCCGGAACGCCTGCATGTCGCAACTGACCCTGAGATGGCAGATGGCATATGACTTGCCGGATTACCATTGCGCATTTCGAAGCTGTGGGTTCGAGTGTGCAACCCAAGCGACGCTCGCAGAACACGTTGTTCAGCATCATTCGACTGCATTACATGACTTGGCATTGCGGTGGTCATCACAGGTTGGCCCCGCGCAAGCGACAGTCCAGGCATCAGGACCTGCTGACGCAGCGCTGCCAACAGTCTGGTCCCCTTGCGACTTGTTCTATTGACCGACGCTGTTTGCGGAGATTCCGTTCCAACATGCTGGGTCACCAGGTCGGTACCGCGATCTGCTTCGTGTGCGCGCGTCGGTTCCCATTCGTGGACGGTTTTCCGAACCAACAAATTTCATGGCTACGAGCATACGAGCCACGCACTGGACTGTTCTTCGATCATGTTCCTGAGATGCTCGAAGCTTTATTGGGGATGAGCACGTATCACGCACGTTATGTGACGACCTTGCCTGCTGATACGCAACCCGGTTTACAATCCGAATTGGCGCAGTGGACCTGTACCACCGCTTGCGCCCCATATAATATGAGCGTGCTTGCATGCCCCGAAGATAAAAGATGCATACAGCGTTGTCCGTCGAAGCGGCTGTGCACACATTGCGAAATACCTATGTGCACATCTTGCCGCACCAGGATATGAAGCCGCTAGAGGCACTGAGCAACGACTTGTTCCTGGGGCATCCGCCGAAAGAACTATATGAACAAGAATGCACGATTTTGGAATTATTATGCGCAAGTCCTTGCATGACTGCATTAACTTGTTTCAGCATTGAATGGCGGTATCTCCAAGATCGCAGTCTAGCCCAAGATGCGCTCATGAATCGACATCGTCTGTGTGCAAAGGGCAATGCCACGACATTCCCGCTCCCCTGGGAAGACCTGCTAGCAGAATTTGAGCGTCTGGGGAACCCCGGCCACCAACCCTTCCGTGAATATGCTGCCGGACGTTGGTAAGGAACTAAGTGACAAGGTAGCCGTCATCATAAAAATCGGTGACAAGACAGATAAAGAGGCAATACGTCAACAAATTATACATCAGGCCGTGGTTCGTCGCCGGGTCGTTGTAGGGCTCATTGCTGCCATGGTTGCGCGTAGCCATCCGGCATATCAGGGTCTAGATATGGCAGTCGTAGAAACGCGTGCTGAGATGCTCCCCGAGAATGACGTGCCGGCTGAAATCATTGCGTTGCTTGACAACGATGGGAGCCTAGATCAGGTGTTGCGCCAAAAGGCTGCCACACCGGTGAATGATCAAATGACGGCCGAAGAGGCGAGACGAGAATTTGGTCACATGCTGAAACCCAATGCGGTTGTCCTGGAAAAGACAAGTGCTGGATGCCAAGACGTGAATGCTCAACATGTGTCTGCATTGGAAGAGATTGTGGCCCGCGCTGAGCCAGCATCTGCACAGGCTCTGCCCGAAGTGACGTTGCATACTGGGACCAAACTTATGGACCAGTTCCAGCCGCTGTATTTTGTGTTGGCTTTCCCCTTCGTCTTCCCGTACGGCATTGGCTTACCCGACGTTCCTAAGTGGAGCCAGCGACAACGGCCACGAAGACACGCAGATGATCCATATGGAGCTGAACACGTGGGTGCGCGCCATGGCGCGGCGCATCGAAGCCCAAGTCAGTCGTGACTGGGTTTTTGGCTTTACATCCTGGAATTTGCTTTTTCGATCTGCGCTGAACCTTTCACGTACTACAGACGCCTATTCCCGCACATTCTTTGATGAGGACATCCAAGAATGGGTGCAACCGACAGGGCGCCATGTCGAAGCAGCTGCCCAGCAATTGCTCCTTGCTTTGAAAGGTTCCTACATATATGTCAATGGGCAACCACGGCCCGTCAAGGGTGATGTTGCGAAGCTCCGCTATGTGCAAGGGCTAAAGCCTATGGCCCGAAAACTTTTGAACAACATGCGGCATACAGCCCAAGGCTTGCCTGGGACTCAATAAGCTCGGAAAAGGATGCGGTTCGAGATTCAAGCCATGCGTATCCGGTACGGAGTGCCGTTGTTTGTGACATTTACGCCCGATGAAGCGCATCAGCTGCTTTTTGTGCGGATGACGCGCGTTCGCTCCTGTGACCCTGTTCGCGCCACATCCATAGGGCAAGATTTCCCGGCTGGGGAAATGTTTTCCCCGCATTTGGGATTGCAGGATGATATTGCCATGGGACCTTTCGAGCATGAGTTCACTTTACCGATGTCTTGGGCAGAGCGCCGCGAAGTGCTGGCGCGGGATCCGTTGGCTGCTGTGGATGGGTTTCGGGTGCTGACGCATTTGATGTTGAAGCATCTCTTCGGCGTTCGTGTGTGTCCATACTGTCCAGATTGCAATCGCTTCAGTGGATTGGAGCCGTGTCAAGACCTCGGCGGCAGCAACGCAGAAGCAAACGGTGGCATATTCGGTCGCGTGGACGCAGTATATATCTCTCGAAGCTCAGAAGAGCAGCGGGGCGGAACATGGCCATATGCAAGTGTTTGTGCAGTGTTTGCATCAACACACTTCATTGGAGGAAATCTTCCGGCTTTCACACGCCAAGTTGGCTGCGTTGCGCGCAGAATACGAAACATACAATGCGCAGGTGTGTCATGCAAGTTACGTGGGCCAATCGAATGAAGACATGGAACGCCGCATCGCCGCTGCGGAAGCATCCTGCCCAGAACTTCCATTCCTCCTTATTTAAGGAATTCCTCCTTAAAATTCCTCCTTAAATTAAGGTGGAATTTTTGAAAAAATCCTCCTTAAAATTCCTCCTTAAATTTTCAATTGCAAGGAGATCTTGCACCTCCTTCAGCAGGAGACTTGAAACCTCCTTATCCCAGATCCTGGCAGCAAAACTTTTCACTTCAGCTCTGGAATCACTTGTGCTCGAAAACTTTGCAGAACACTCATGCCTATGGAATAAGGGTTGTGGCTTCCACCTTTCCTAAGTGAGCTAGGAAGCCACCAAAGTCTTCGTCTCGATATGTCCAACTGTCTGATGGACAAGAGTTCTGGAGCAATAAATCTAAGAAGCTGTGGTGCTTTGGTTTGATCTTCCAAGTATGGTCAGTCTCGTTTTCCAAGCTCTTGCACAACAGCAAAAACTTTCTGCCAGGCAGCAGCATTGACTGGTGGTTCCATAGATTCTTGGACAAGAAAGAATAACATTGCCACAGTTCTGTGGCAGCCATCTTGATTGTATATTCAAAATTCAAACACATTGTCATCAGCCAAAAATTCATCGCAGATTTGTTTTGCAAGAGTAATCAACCCTCGAGCTTCTGCAGCTTTGGCTCGAAGTTTTGGACTTGAACTGGCTTTCTTTCTGATCATGAGGACTGTCAAAGTAGGAAGCCTGTTTTCCACACCTTCAGTCTTGTAGTAGCTTTGAATTCTGTGGAACAAGCTTTTCACCCTTTCTTTGACATTGTTGCCAGGCAAGTGATTTCCAGAGGCAATTAAATGGTGAAAAACATTGCCCATAAAATCTGCTGCCACGCCCAAGTCCACAATGTGAAGCCAGTCCAAAAGAAATTGTTTGCTTGTCAGTCCTGGTGTTTGAAACAATTCATTGATGTCAATGCCAGAATTGGAAATGGATTGCAACAAAGTGAAATGGTCCAAAGGATCAAATGCCTTGCAGCTTTCAAAGTTTCGAATTTCAATTGGTTTGCACAAGCACAAATGGCAGCATCCTTGTTTGTCTCGCCATCCAGGAAATTGGAAAACTTCTTTTCTCATAGCCCAATCACCTCTCACTTCAAGTAAAAAAGCAGTGAAAGGCAATGCCTTGCCATTGAATGTGCTTCGTTTTTGTCGCCTGGGTGCCAAAAGCTGCCATCATGCCTTGCTGAAGGCCAAGTGCAATTGGCTAAGTGAATAAAGGACGAAGACAAAATTCCTAACGTCTTCGACAAAGTTACTCCCTTGATGCACCAGTGCTTTGGAATACAGCACAAAGGGATTTGCAAAGTACCATTAGGTGGAAGTAAGCCAAGAAATTCAATGAGATGCATTCCAAAGTTTGACTTCTGTCATAATTGTAAGGTGTGCCATCGATCCAAAGGCCAAGTCCTATGGCTTCTCGAACTTGGAACTGCATTTGCATGTTCGCCAAATGTTTCTTGCTGAGTTCACACATGCCACCAGTCTGCAGCAAGTCTTTCTTCTCAGAGCGCTTCGAGAAGACAAAAAGAATCTCATGTGGCAAAAGAAAAGGTATCTTCTTCATCTCTTCTGCTTGTGTTCCAGGATTGTAGCAAGGGATCAATGCAATGTATTCATTGAACCACAGGCAATTCTTCAACATTTTTCTTTTCATATCCCTTGCCAAATTCTTTTCCCAATTGGCTTGCTTCTCACCACTGCCAGATTTCTCTGCACCTTTGACCAAATCTTTCACACCAGTGGCTCCAGCTATTTGTGCATCTTTCATGAGCTCATTGGCTCTTCTAGCAGAGACAGTCTTGGTCAAAAACAAATTGGACACATTGTGTCGAAACCTCTTCTGGTCAGGTTCCCTAAGGGTAGACAAATCTACCTTTCTCTTGTGAAACATGGCTTGAGCTGGAAAAACATGTCAACATAAAAGTTCATAAGATCTCAGAAGACAAGAAGTTACACATTGTATTTAGTTAATGCTAAATTTGGCCAATGCTTTGAAACAGGGAAACAGTAAAGGAGATCTTACACCTCCTTGAGTCTTGTACACCAGCTTAGAAGCAGGCTCTTTTTCCAGCGACAGTTACCAGCTGCGCATCTTCCAAGCAGATCCCTGCGATATTTTAATCTGCATTTCCACATTCCAAAACTGACAACTGCACCAAATGCGCTTTCCAAAATCTAAGGGCCAAACAGCTCCTACAGCAATGCCTGGTGAGTTTTCACCTTGGCTTTTGCTTCTTGCAGCTTCTCTTGGCTGGAAGCAAGCCATGCTTTGGCAGCAGGCAATGATTTCGAAAGGCTTTCAGGAGAAGTGTCCTCAGGAGCAAGATCTTCACTGGCTGCGACATAGGATCGAAGGTTGGCAATGGCTTTCAACTGCTCTTGACACCAAGTCTGAAGACCTTTGCCTTTGGCATGGAAGCTTGGGTCACCTTTGATTTCCAAACGACAGGCCAGGTCCTGGGCCTTGGCAAGCTCCTTCTCCCAGGCATTCTTGCAGGAATTCAGACTGTTGCACACATTCTGAAACTCCTTCAAAGGCTTACTGACCCCCTTGTCATCCAAAGCCTGGCCTGAGATCTGCTTGTCCATTGGGTACAGGGTTCTTCTCAATGGTGGCCAGTGGCTGCTTCCTCCATGGAGGCAGTTCCTTTGGAGGTTCCATTGAACCTTTCATTGAAAACTGAAAAGTGTAATGATGAAGTAAGTTGTGATGTCTATGAATCTCCAGTTCCAAATCCGATGGTTTCTATTTTGGATCCAAAGTGATTTTTATTGGAGGTTAAAATTGGTTAAAATTAAAATTGCCAATTTTTATTTTAACCTATCCTGTCTTTAAAAGTAATATATAAACTGGTTAAAATTAAACTTGGCAATTTTAATTTTAACCAATTTTAACCTCCTTATTTTTCCAATTTGAAACCTTTACAGTCATCATGCATGACTCCATGACCTGAATGAATTGTATCCAGAGTTGCCAAGAGCCACTCAAACAAAGGAAATGGATGGGCATCAGCTTCGGCCAAGGAGATCTTGCACCTCCTTTTTGATTCCAGTATTGGACACTAGTGCAATGATTGTGATACCTCAGGTTCAGATCATCAGCTCTCATCATCATTCCAAAGCTGATCATGTGCATCCATCAAGGCTGCAAAAATGATTCTACAGGTCCATCACAACTACATTGATCAATATGACTTGACAGCTTCAGCCATGCAGAAATGCTCATATCACAGATATCATGTTTTACTTAAATTTAAATTTAGTTTATCAAGGAGATCTTGCACCTCCTTAAAGAGTCGCTTGCGCCCATAATCTCCAATCATTTTTCCAGGGAAGCTCAATTGACTCAATCTACATTTGAATCCTCATCCTCTTTGGATTTTTCGGCTTGCTCTCCAGCATCAATAGGTGATGTAGGAAAATATGGGGTTACAGCAGGACCTGATCAGGAGGCATGATGATGAACATATTGCACAGTGCATGGTTGACATGAGATGCTTTCAAATCCACAGTCACAGAAAACTCCAGCCTGTGTAGATCATTCCTTCATCCAGGAAATGTTCTCAAGTAGCTTGTAGAAGGCGAGGTGGCAGGCGCTGGGGTACTTGGAGGGGGCATTGGAAGGGGCATTGGAGAAGCACCTGGAGGGTCATGAGAACTTGGAGGGGCACCTGGAATAGGTGCTGGAGGAGGTGTATTTGGAGGTGATAAAGGTTGCGATTGGGCATTGACATGAGGTGTCAATGCCTGGATCACCTGGTTTTGTAGCCTGATCAGCTCCAAAACACGGTCAATCTCCTCATCTCCAGGCCTCCTGCGAGAGGAACTTGATTGTCCAGCTCCCATAGCAACAGCAAGAAAAAAATCGAGCACTGAAACAGGAGCTAGAAAGCCAAAGCAGCTTCAGTTGCAAAATCCATTCTCAACACTGCAATTGCCATGCCAAACAATTTCAACATTCCAAATTCCAGACAAAACTTCTCAAATCCAGAATTCCAATCCAACATTAAACATTAAAGCCACATCCTATGAAAGTCTATAAGCCATTTTTGAAATCCACCCAGGCACTAAACGCTCAAGTTCCAAATGTCAGGAGATCTTGCACCTCCTTAAGACAGAAAAGTGGAAAGACTATTTCCTATTTTCCTATTGAGAACTCTCAGGAGATTTTACACCTCCTTGAAACATGCAACAGAAATCAGCAGCCATTTTTTTGCAATTTCATCCAATCTAATCCACATCCTGTCCAACCTTCCACTTTCGAATTTCCTCATTCAAAAATTCAATCACAGATTGTTCAGTAGCACCATTGTGCAAATCAGCAATGCATTTCTGGGCCAAATCCAAGCCAACTTCTCTTGAAATTTTGTTCAAAGTGAAAGATTTGATTTGTTTCTTGTCTCCAAAATTTCGTCTGACACCTAAAGCACCATACTTTCGACTGCCTTTGGCAGGATAATCTTCCAAGCGATATTCAGGAGATGCCAAGTCAACAGCAGCAGGTTCAGGATCAGCAACTGCAACAGCCGGCCGAGCTTCAACATCCTCTTCTTCAGAAGTGCCAAGTACTGCTTCACATGCAGCACGCTTTTTCAAGATTGCAGCAGGCCTTTCAAGACTGCAGCAGGCCTTTTCAAGACTGCAGCAGGCCTTTTCAAGACTGCAGCAGGCTTTTTCCCACCTGCAGATTGCCTATAGATCTTCAAAGATTCATTGGGAATTTCAGATTCAAATTTGTTTTCACCAAAAGCAGCAATGGCAAAGCCATTTGGTCCTTCACTCATAGTAGCTTTCTCCACCTTGCTATCCACAAAGCGACATACCACCATGGCAGTAGAATCGATCCAGGTTCCAGCACTCACAGGCTTCTTAGGACTCGCTTGGCTCTCTTCACTCGACACTTCTATCAATTGATGCTCTTGGCTATCCAATGTTTCTGAGCTGTGGCCTGGAGGAAATTTTTGCAAAAGTGGTTCATTCACAGGCAACTGTGGGATGGAGCTCGCATTGGAACTTTGTCTCATGAGCCTTCGCTTGGCAATGGCTTTCTGAACAAACTTGCCTTTCTGCCGGTTCCCATGGAATTCTGAGCACTCCAGATAGATCTTCACAAGCTCACCCATCCAAGGCTCATATTTCTTACTTGAAATTGACCATTTTGCTTTTGTTCTGATGTCTTGCACACATTCGACAATTGCAGAAGACCACTTTTTCGCTTCGTCACTCAAAGTGCGAGGGTTGACTTTCAAGGCAGCTTCCTTCAAGCAGTCTTTGGATGGTCGAATTGTTTTCTGGAACATCAAGCCCAGAAATTTTCGATAATGCTTGCAAACTTGATCAATTTCAACATCCAAGTACTCCTTGGGATCCAAACAAGCCACCTCTGCTTTCAAACATTTGCAAAGGCCTTGAACAGAAGCAGTGTTCTTAGCTCTACCCTGAGTCTCCTAAAATAGTAAAATTTAGGTCGGCAAAAATTTACGCAAATTTTTGGATTTAGGTCGAAAAATTTACGTAAATTTTTTACTTAGCTTAGTAAATATTTACTATTGAAAAACATTTAGGTATATACCTAAATTGATTTAGGTATATACCTAAATTTTTTGTCGTGTTTTTCACATAGATAAGTTAATACTTTTTGATTGATTTTATTGTTTTTTTTAAAGTTTTTGCTGTTGGTTTTTTAACATTTTGAATGGTGTGTCTTGTTGGCACTGTTCAATTGTAATACTGTTTTACATGTTTTATTTTGGTTTGATTGTGGTGATGGCTGTGTGTTGATGATATTTTCTTTCTGATGAACATGTTTGTTTTCTATTTGCTGCTTTCTCTGTTGGACTTGCGTATGTTACTTGAGCTTTTTTGTACTTGGGCATGTTAGCTTTGTGTGGTTATTTGCTGGTTATTTTTGGGACCTGTGTGTGTTACTTGAGCTTTTTGCACTTGGGCATGTCAGTTGTGTGTTTACTTGTGCATCTTGGATTTTGCTTTCGATTCCTTATATTAGGGGTACTGTTTTGTGTTTGTTTGAACTTGTTCTTTGATGTTTTTTACTTGCGACAACTGTTTTACTTGAGAGATGTTTCTGCTAATTGTGTGATGTTTTTGTGTCTACTTGTTTTTACTTTAGCATGTCCAAGTGTAAGTTGCAGTCTGTGGGTCTTTTCCATGGGTAGAATTTGCATTTCAATATTGGCTCAAGTAACTCATGTGTGACTCATATTTTCTTTTCTAGTTGGTCGCCATTTTGGCCTTGTGGGCATTGAAGCCTCTGTAGAAGGTCTTGGCCTTCCTTTGACTTGGGGCGTGGCTGTACTAGATGTGTTATTGCTGTTGTTTTCTATGTTTTTTATTGCAAACCAAATCTTCACTGATATCCTTATGCATTTTTTGCTCTTTTTTTGCACTTGTTATGCGATTTTTGTGCACTTGTTGTGCATTTTTTGCACTTTTTATGCATTTCTTATGCACTTGTTATGCATTTTTTTATGCACTGTTTATGCACTGTTTATGCACCTTTTATGCACTTTTTATGCACTTTTTATGCGCTTTTTATGCGCCCTTAAAAAGCGCATAAAAAGTGTATACACTTTTTAAAAAGTGTATGCACTTTTTATGCGCATTTTGAAAGCGCATAAAAAGCGCATAAAAAGCGCATAAAAAGTGCATGAGGATTTTGACCAAAATCAACAAAAAATAACACAGAACAACATCAAAACCAACCAAAACACATCAAAACCAGTGTACTTTCATTTGAGTATAATCACCAATATCGCAGAAACATCAAAACCTAATATGATTTTCAGCTTAGTTCATATCAAGGAAATCAGTGAAGTACCTTCCATGTTCAATAGAATACAGGTAGCACAAGTAAGACAATTGGTGTGGCAAATCCTCAAGTAATAAAAAGTAATCTGCAAAGGCCTTCCATTTTCTCAAGTGCTTATGTAGAAAACAGAAACAGTGCAATATCTCCAATTCCCTCAAGTAAGATATGTTTTGCCTATTGTGCCAAACCTGAACCGGCACAACAAGCAAAAACACAATGCCCATCTTTATTTTTTGCAGAAAATCACCCAAATGGTGTTTTTTTCTGATTGCACCGCACCTGGCCCGATACCATTCTTATACAAGAACACCAGCTCCATATATTTTTCAGGGGACATCACTGACATGGTGTTTTTGCTTATTGTACCAGACCTGACTTGGTACAATAAGCAAAAACACGACTACAATATGTAACCAGCCAGGATCCCAAGTAACACTCAAGTAAGGGATGGTCCACAAGTAATCAGCCAGGTCCTCAATACACTAGATGGTGATGGCAAAAAAATGCACCAGTGATTTCACTTGAAACCACTTACTTGAGTCTTCTTACTTAAGCCATTATATTTGAGCATTGTCTTGAAGTTCTTTTGCTTAAAAACATCTTCAATGAGTACAAGCACCTTGGGCATGGTGAGCTACTTTCTTACATGATCATTTTATTTACACCTCAAACTTGTACCAAAAAAAGAACAAATCATAAACCTGAATGCATTGATTCCATCTCAAAAATGATAGATTTCCAAAACATTTGTTAACTAGTTTTGTATGTTTTTCAACAAAAACATATACAAAAAACAGCTTCCAAAAAATGAAGAAAAATTAGGTATAAACCTAAATTGATTTAGGTACATACCTAAATCAATTTACTAATTTTGATGTTTTAAGCTTTTTTAAAACCTAAATTCTTCGATTTACGTAAATTTTGAAAATTAGTAAATTTACTATTTTTGGAGACTCAGGGTACTCATCTTGAGAAATCAACTGCAGATGCGATGCACAAACAGTACATGCAGGAAATCAAAACACCAAAAGGAGATCTTGCATCTCCTTGAAGCAACCTCCAAAGGTGGGCCTTGATGCAATGATGATGTCAAAGATGTATCTAAAAACAGTGAGAAAAAATCATCCTAAAAAAACATAAGGAGGAATTTTCAAAAAAAACACCTTAATTAAGGAGAATTCCTCCTTAATTAAGGTGGAATTCCTTAATTAAGGAAAAATTCCTCCTTAATTAAGGGAATTCCTCCTTAATTAAGGGAATTCCTCCATAATTAAGGTGGAATTCCTTAAAAGAAAAACTCCTTAAATTAAAAAAGGAGGAATGGAAGTTCTGGGTGGCCAACGCACGAGCTGGATATGACGATGACAACGATTCCAACATATCAACTCCGACGTGCCACTGAAGCCGATAACGCCCAAAACGAAGCTGCAGACTGGCGAAGGCGCTGCATGGCAGAAGACGTCGTCCAACTGCAGCTTCTGAAAAAGCATCACTACCATCCTTACAATGAAACTAGCCAAGGTCGCGTCCCATTGGCAGGCTGCCAAAAGAGTGACCGGCCAGGGCTGTGTAAGAGTGATTTTCCCCGCACGCAATGGCTGTGTGCGCAACCTATTATGCCCTTGCAAGTTGAAAACGTACGGGATGCCAAGCGGTGGACGAAAAAATCGCTTAGGAGCTTTGCATGGACCCTGTGGGCATGAGTGGTTAAATGGCTGCGCACCAGCAATGTTGGCAGGACTATGTGGTGCAAATTGCGATGTGCAGGTGCCATACCGGCTTCCATATTCATGTCCAACTTGCGGCGACCAATTGACAGCGGAAGAACGGCAGCAGATGTCATTGGCGGCGCAGCGGGCGCAAGACGCACAAACCGGCTATTGCGCGGATTACTGCTCCAAGGGCCAGCCGATGGGACATGGAGAAATCAGAGAATTCCAAAAAGGACACGAACAGTTGCATGCGCAGCATGCGCAGAAACCATTAGATGACCTATAGGCAAGCGACATGCAAACCGATTCCTCAGCGATGCGTATCTCAAAGGCGTGGTGCGAGGACAGGTCGAATGTTGTTGTAATCTGCGCGCCTATCATCGCGACGACACGGTCGTCTCAGCCGAACGCATTGCAACAACAACCTTCGAAAGCTTCCCTGGGGCTGCTTTTGCGGACTTTGTTGCAAAATTTCACAACGGAGATGAGGCGGCGTCGTCCATGCGACGCGCCGCCGTGAAATGACTCGGAGGCAATCGTCTGGTGTCCGACACCTGGGGACACTTGACATTGTAGAGGTCTATGGGCACCGGCCCAAGACAGCAGAGGTGTGGTGGCTGTCGCCGTGTGAATTCGTTGCAAATTGGGCAGTCACCATGGCTCGTGTACCTACGACGCAACGTGAATGGAATTTGGTAGCTGGGACGTTTCGTTGACGGCAGTAGGTCTCAAATTGATACAAAAGTAAACAGATCCCGACAAGAAGTTGCAACTGCAACCAGGGACTCATTATTGCCTGGCTGTGCAAACTACGCCGGGTCGAATATGTTTAGAAGATGGAACGGCAACAGCACAGCTCCGACACCGTTGTTATCTGCTACGTCGGCGTCGCCCCTGTTGCCCGCACTTTGAAAATTCGCCCGTACCTCTGCAGAAAGCGGGTCAAGAAGAGTTAAACGCCAGATTGACCATGACCTATTTCCGCGCGTGGACCCTCGATGCGAACAATGCTAGCGCCAATGTCCCGTTTGTGGGCCGCTTGAAAGCGCCAACAGAAACTTGGGTACAAGCTTTGCGCATGTGGTTGACGCATTTGCCATACGAAGAAACAAAACGGTGCACCGGCAACTTCCTATCAGTCTACCGTGTCCGTCCCAGCGGTGCAGAGGAAGCGAACAGTGACGACAGTGGCATTGATGAACCGCTTCTGGTTACTCCCACTAGCCTGCCGACAGCTCTAAAAACGTCATTCCGGCACATAAAGCAGAACGAGGTCCAGAAGTTCACGATAAAGTTTTGGCAAGCTACGAGGAAGCAGCGGCGCAAGCGGAAGCAACATGGGCAAAAACAACCAATAAGAAACTGACGAACGCAAAGACGCAGAGCAACAATGCTTTCCACGCACACGATCCGGCTGCAGTTCGTCGGGCAATCAAAGCTTTAAACACGAAAAAAGCCGACAGAGCTGAAGTTCAAAAGATTCCCACGCCGGGCACGTGCGAAGCCGAGGCACGAGCAACATGTGAGAAAGTCGATGCCTTCCTACGCGACTTGCGCGGAACGAGCAAATGCAATCCGGAACAGCTAGCGTTCATCGAAACCATTTGCGCCCGGGTGAAACATGAAGCTGTGTCCGGACAAGAGCGCGGCGGCGCGGCAGACACCAATACCGAAGCGTTGCGCTGGGCGCTTCATGGCGGCCCAGGCACAGGTAAGTCATACGTGCTGAACATAGCACGGCGCGATTTGTTCGAGGAGTGCCTTGGATGGATGCCAGGAAAGGAATTTCAAGTTGTCGCATTTCAAGCTGTCAATGCCGAGCCTTTGGACGGCGAAACTATGCATCAAGCTTTGGGGTTGGCTTGGCACGGCAACGATCACAACGTCGACGCGCAACGGATTCTTGATCTTGCACAACACGCTGTGCAGTGGCGCTGGCTGCTGATCGACGAAATCAGCATGGTGAGTGCCGAGATGTTAGCACGCCTCGAGGCCCGATGTCGCCAACTTGTTTTAGATGTCTCCGCAACAAAATATGGTAAGCAGAATCTCAACTGCGTTGCACCCTTTGTTGGGCTCAACGTCATTCTGTCTGGAGACCTGTGGCAGTTACCTCCGCCGCGTGGAACGTTTCTCGGCCAAATCCCATGGCAGCTTGTAACAGGCGTTTCACCTAAGAAGCTGCCATTAAGTTTGCAAGGCCAACAGCTCGTATGGGCCTCCAGCGTATAGGGTGGCTTACAAGGAGTTACCGAATTGGTGCGCTGCGAGCGAACCCAAGACGTGTGGCTCCAAGACCTGCAAGCAGAACTTCGCGTGGGGCACCTGTCCGAAGACAACCATGCATTCTTGCATGGTCGACCAACAAAGGTTCCAGGAAGTTGGTGCGCTAGGACTCAACGGCCTATGAGTCAAGAAAACATATGTTATCAGTTGTACAAAAACGCCTCCACAGCGACAGCGATTCTCAAGTACGAATGTCCAATCTGTCACGCTGAACGGGATACCAAGCGTCTAGTTGCCGTGGACGCAGACGATCCTTGCTTCGTAGAAGGTTTCAGCCTGGCGCGGGGGATTTTCCATACGAACGGGGTGAAGTGCCACGTGAATAAACTTCGCGCGGAACAATGGGCGCGGCAGCATGGGCAAATCATCTATTATGCAGTGGCTACGGACAAGGTATCATCGCGAGCTTTGCACGAGAAGCCCGACATTGCCCAAGACAAGCTCACATGGCTGCAACGCAGCGATGCTGATTGCGGGAATCGGTACGGCGTCCTTCCGCTGTGCATTGGTATGCCTGTACAAGCACGGGAACACCTCCACCGGAAGGATTTCAAGATCTTGAAAGGGTGTCATGGAACCATTTGCGGGTGGTCAAGCGTTGAGACAGAAACAGCGGCGGCAGATGGAGCAGTAATATGCATGGAACAAACTCCCCGATTATATCTTCGTGCGTTTTGAGACGCGAACACGTTGGACAATTCCAGGCATCGAGCAAGAGAACGTCTTCCCGGTCAGCATACAAAGTGCACAGTGGTTTCTAGACGCAGGCCGTGCCAACCCACAATTGAAAGTCACCCGGCCGGTACCAATTTCCCATCGCGCCCGACTTCGCTGACACGTTCTACGGCGCGCAAGGAAGCACAATAGAGCCGGGCGTGATCGTTGACATGGTCGGTGCTGACCCAATATCGGCGTACATTGGGATGACACACTGCCGCACACGGCAGAAGATCTTGATCTACCGACCGTTCCCGCTGGCGCCTTTTCAAGAAGGCCTTCCGCTGGGACGGCAACTTCTGCTTGATGTGTGGAAACAGGAGCCGGTGGACTGGGATGCGTTGCGAAAGAAGTATTTAGACGAAAGGCCTTGCCAAGAGTGTGGGGAGATGAAACGCAAAGATGCATTCACCAAAGCACAATGGAAACAGGAAACTTACCGTGTCTGCAAAGAGTGCACAGCGCAGAAACGTGAGGCAGGCACACCATATCGGTGCACGCAGTGCGGCCTATGGCACGCTGCTTGTCACTTTGCAAGCAAGCATCAAAATCCACGGTGGAGCATGTATCGCGTTTGTCTGTCGTGTGATGCAAAAAAGCAATGTTTTTTTTTGCCAGACAAAGCACGACGAAAGAACATTTCAGCCATGTGGCTTGGCAAACGCGGGATCCCAAACGTCGATTGTGTTTGCAATGCCAGACGAAGACCCGCGGCTCTTGGAAATGCGCGGTCTGCCACCAGCCGCGGTCGCGGCACCACTTTTCTAGCTTTATTTCCCGGCGGCCTTCTAGAAGGGAGGATGGAACGCAGACATGCAACACATGCCACGCTGCGAAGGTGCAGCGTGCAGTCCGCAAGCGCGCAGCTGCTTCCAGTGCAGCTCGCCTAGAGCCTCTCCGGAAAAGATTGCGCCACAGGCAAATTATCCAGGAGACATGGGAAGCAATTGCACAGAAACGTAGTCGCACCACGATTCCTGTTGAAAAATGCGTTGAAAACACGGCAGAGCCGACTATCTCGCAGAGAAAGCCGGTCTATGAATATATATGCCCTCATTGTGAGACACAGGTCCGTAGTACTGTCACTGATGGACAAGTTGATGCGAAACAACAGCATTGTGGTGTCCGCTTCCGTGTTCGCGGTGGCACAGTGACCCAGAACTTCCATTCCTCCTTATTTAAGGAATTCCTCCTTAAAATTCCTCCTTAAATTAAGGTGGAATTTTTGAAAAAATCCTCCTTAAAATTCCTCCTTAAATTTTCAATTGCAAGGAGATCTTGCACCTCCTTCAGCAGGAGACTTGAAACCTCCTTATCCCAGATCCTGGCAGCAAAACTTTTCACTTCAGCTCTGGAATCACTTGTGCTCGAAAACTTTGCAGAACACTCATGCCTATGGAATAAGGGTTGTGGCTTCCACCTTTCACAGCTCCTAAGTGAGCTAGGAAGCCACCAAAGTCTTCGTCTCGATATGTCCAACTGTCTGATGGACAAGAGTTCTGGAGCAATAAATCTAAGAAGCTGTGGTGCTTTGGTTTGATCTTCCAAGTATGGTCAGTCTCGTTTTCCAAGCTCTTGCACAACAGCAAAAACTTTCTGCCAGGCAGCAGCATTGACTGGTGATTCCATAGATTCTTGGACAAGAAAGAATAACATTGCCACAGTTCTGTGGCAGCCATCTTGATTGTATATTCAAACACATTGTCATCAGCCAAAAATTCATCGCAGATTTGTTTTGCAAGAGTAATCAACCCTCGAGCTTCTGCAGCTTTGGCTCGAAGTTTTGGACTTGAACTGGCTTTCTTTCTGATCATGAGGACTGTCAAAGTAGGAAGCCTGTTTTCCACACCTTCAGTCTTGTAGTAGCTTTGAATTCTGTGGAACAAGCTTTTCACCCTTTCTTTGACATTGTTGCCAGGCAAGTGATTTCCAGAGGCAATTAAATGGTGAAAAACATTGCCCATAAAATCTGCTGCCACGCCCAAGTCCACAATGTGAAGCCAGTCCAAAAGAAATTGTTTGCTTGTCAGTCCTGGTGTTTGAAACAATTCATTGATGTCAATGCCAGAATTGGAAATGGATTGCAACAAAGTGAAATGGTCCAAAGGATCAAATGCCTTGCAGCTTTCAAAGTTTCGAATTTCAATTGGTTTGCACAAGCACAAATGGCAGCATCCTTGTTTGTCTCGCCATCCAGGAAATTGGAAAACTTCTTTTCTCATAGCCCAATCACCTCTCACTTCAAGTAAAAAAGCAGTGAAAGGCAATGCCTTGCCATTGAATGTGCTTCGTTTTTTGTCGCCTGGGTGCCAAAAGCTGCCATCATGCCTTGCTGAAGGCCAAGTGCAATTGGCTAAGTGAATAAAAGACCAAGACAAAATTCCTAACATCTTCGACAAAGTTACTCCCTTGATGCACCAGTGCTTTGGAATACAGCACAAAGGGATTCGCAAAGTACCATTAGGTGGAAGTAAGCCAGGAAAATTCAATGAGATGCATTCCAAAGTTTGACTTCTGTCATAATTGTAAGGTGTGCCATCGATCCAAAGGCCAAGTCCTATGGCTTCTCGAACTTGGAACTGCATTTGCATGTTCGCCAAATGTTTTTTGCTGAGTTCACACATGCCACCAGTCTGCAGCAAGTCTTTCTTCTCAGAGCGCTTCGAGAAGACAAAATGAATCTCATGTGGCAAAAGAAAAGGTATCTTCTTCATCTCTTCTGCTTGTGTTTCAGGATTGTAGCAAGGGATCAATGCAATGTATTCATTGAACCACAGGCAGTTCTTCAACATTTTTCTTTTCATATCCCTTGCCAAATTCTTTTCCCAATTGGCTTGCTTCTCACCACTGCCAGATTTCTCTGCACCTTTGACCAAATCTTTCACACCAGCGGCTCCAGCTATTTGTGCATCTTTCATGAGCTCATTGGCTCTTCTAGCAGAGACAGTCTTGGTCAAAAACAAATTGGACACATTGTGTCGAAACCTCTTCTGGTCAGGTTCCCTAAGGGTAGACAAATCTACCTTTCTCTTGTGAAACATGGCTTGAGCTGGAAAAACATGTCAACATAAAAGTTCATAAGATCTCAGAAGACAAGAAGTTACACATTGTATTTAGTTAATGCTAAATTTGGCCAATGCTTTGAAACAGGGAAACAGTAAAGGAGATCTTACACCTCCTTGAGTCTTGTACACCAGCTTAGAAGCAGGCTCTTTTTCCAGCGACAGTTACCAGCTGCGCATCTTCCAAGCAGATCCCTGCGATATTTTAATCTGCATTTCCACATTCCAAAACTGACAACTGCACCAAATGCGCTTTCCAAAATCTAAGGGCCAAACAGCTCCTACAGCAATGCCTGGTGAGTTTTCACCTTGGCTTTTGCTTCTTGCAGCTTCTCTTGGCTGGAAGCAAGCCATGCTTTGGCAGCAGGCAATGATTTCGAAAGGCTTTCAGGAGAAGTGTCCTCAGGAGCAAGATCTTCACTGGCTGCGACATAGGATCGAAGGTTGGCAATGGCTTTCAACTGCTCTTGACACCAAGTCTGAAGACCTTTGCCTTTGGCATGGAAGCTTGGGTCACCTTTGATTTCCAAACGACAGGCCAGGTCCTGGGCCTTGGCAAGCTCCTTCTCCCAGGCATTCTTGCAGGAATTCAGACTGTTGCACACATTCTGAAACTCCTTCAAAGGCTTACTGACCCCCTTGTCATCCAAAGCCTGGCCTGAGATCTGCTTGTCCATTGGGTCCACAGGGTTCTTCTCAATGGTGGCCAGTGGCTGCTTCCTCCATGGAGGCAGTTCCTTTGGAGGTTCCATTGAACCTTTCACTGAAAACTGAAAAGTGTAATGATGAAGTAAGTTGTGATGTCTATGAATCTCCAGTTCCAAATCCGATGGTTTCTATTTTGGATCCAAAGTGATTTTTATTGGAGGTTAAAATTGGTTAAAATTAAAATTGCCAATTTTAATTTTAACCTATCCTGCCTTTAAAAGTAATACATAAACTGGACAATTTTAATTTTAACCAATTTTAACCTCCTTATTTTTCCAATTTGTAACCTTTACAGTCATCATGCATGACCTGAGTGAATTGTATCCAGAGTTGCCAAGAGCCACTCAAACAAAGGAAATGGATGGGCATCAGCTTCGGCCAAGGAGATCTTGCACCTCCTTTTTGATTCCAGTATTGGACACTAGCGCAATGATTGTGATACCTCAGGTTCAGATCATCAGCTCTCATCATCATTCCAAAGCTGATCATGTGCATCCATCAAGGCTTCAAAAATGATTCTACAGGTCCATCACAACTACATTGATCAATATGACTCGACAGCTTCAGCCATGCAGAAATGCTCATATCACAGATATCATGTTTTACTTAAATTTAAATTTAGTTTATCAAGGAGATCTGGCACCTCCTTAAAGAGTCGCTTGCGCCCATAATCTCCAAACATTTTTCCAGGGAAGCTCAATTGACTCAATCTACATTTGAATCCTCATCCTCTTTTGATTTTTCGGCTTGCTCTCCAGCATCAATAGGTGATGTAGGAGAATATGGGGTTACAGCAGGACCTGATCAGGAGGCATGATGATGAACATATTGCACAGTGCATGGTTGACATGAGATGCTTTCAAATCCACAGTCACAGAAAACTCCAGCCTGTGTAGATCATTCCTTCATCCAGGAAATGTTCTCAAGTAGCTTGTAGAAGGCGAGGTGGCAGGCGCTGGGGTACTTGGAGGGGGCATTGGAAGGGGCATTGGAGAAGCACCTGGAGGGTCATGAGAACTTGGAGGGGCACCTGGAATAGGTGCTGGAGGAGGTGTATTTGGAGGTGGTAAAGGTTGCGATTGGGCATTGACATGAGGTGTCAATGCCTGGATCACCTGGTTTTGTAGCCTGATCAGCT
The DNA here is from genome assembly GCA_947184155.2 of Cladocopium goreaui. Lineage (NCBI taxonomy): Eukaryota > Dinophyceae > Suessiales > Symbiodiniaceae > Cladocopium > Cladocopium goreaui. Next base: position 104,944 of record CAMXCT020006586.1, read on the forward strand.
CCAAAACACGGTCAATCTCCTCATCTCCAGGCCTCCTGCGAGAGGAACTTGATTGTCCAGCTCCCATAGCAACAGCAAGAAAAAATATCGAGCACTGAAACAGGAGCTAGAAAGCCAAAGCAGCTTCAGTTGCAAATCCATTCTCAACACTGCAATTGCCATGCCAAACAATTTCAACATTCCAAATTCCAGACAAAACTTCTCAAATCCAGAATTCCAACCCAACATTAAACATTAAAGCCACATCCTATGAAAGTCTATAAGCCATTTTTGAAATCCACCCAGGCAGTAAACTCTCAAGTTCCAAATGTCAGGAGATCTTGCACCTCCTTAAGACAGAAAAGTGGAAAGACTATTTCCTATTTTCCTATTGAGAACTCTCAGGAGATTTTACACCTCCTTGAAACATGCAACAGAAATCAGCAGCCATTTTTTTTGCAATTTCATCCAATCTAATCCACATCCTGTCCAACCTTCCACTTTCGAATTTCCTCATTCAAAAATTCAATCACAGATTGTTCAGTAGCACCATTGTGCAAATCAGCAATGCATTTCTGGGCCAAATCCAAGCCAACTTCTCTTGAAATTTTGTTCAAAGTGAAAGATTTGATTTGTTTCTTGTCTCCAAAATTTCGTCTGACACCTAAAGCACCATACTTTCGACTGCCTTTGGCAGGATAATCTTCCAAGCGATATTCAGGAGATGCCAAGTCAACAGCAGCAGGTTCAGGATCAGCAACTGCAACAGCCGGCCGAGCTTCAACATCCTCTTCTTCAGAAGTGCCAAGTACTGCTTCACATGCAGCACGCTTTTTCAAGATTGCAGCAGGCCTTTCAAGACTGCAGCAGGCCTTTTCAAGACTGCAGCAGGCCTTTTCAAGACTGCAGCAGGCTTTTTCCCACCTGCAGATTGCCTATAGATCTTCAAAGATTCATTGGGAATTTCAGATTCAAATTTGTTTTCACCAAAAGCAGCAATGGCGAAGCCATTTGGTCCTTCACTCATAGTAGCTTTCTCCACCTTGCTATCCACAAAGCGACATACCACCATGGCAGTAGAATCGATCCAGGTTCCAACACTCACAGGCTTCTTAGGACTCGCTTGGCTCTCTTCACTCGACACTTCTATCAATTGATGCTCTTGGCTATCCAATGTTTCTGAGCTGTGGCCTGGAGGAAATTTTTGCAAAAGTGGTTCATTCACAGGCAACTGTGGGATGGAGCTCGCATTGGAACTTTGTCTCATGAGCCTTCGCTTGGCAATGGCTTTCTGAACAAACTTGCCTTTCTGCCGGTTCCCATGGAATTCTGAGCACTCCAGATAGATCTTCACAAGCTCACCCATCCAAGGCTCATATTTCTTACTTGAAATTGACCATTTTGCTTTTGTTCTGATGTGTTGCACACATTCGACAATTGCAGAAGACCACTTCTTCGCTTCGTCACTCAAAGTGCGAGGGTTGACTTTCAAGGCAGCTTCCTTCAAGCAGTCTTTGGATGGTCGAATTGTTTTCTGGAACATCAAGCCCAGAAATTTTCGATAATGCTTGCAAACTTGATCAATTTCAACATCCAAGTACTCCTTGGGATCCAAACAAGCCACCTCTGCTTTCAAACATGTGCAAAGGTCTTGAACAGAAGCAGTGTTCTTAGCTCTATTCATCTTGAGAAATCAACTGCAGATGCGATGCAGAAACAGTACATGCAGGAAATCAAAACACCAAAAGGAGATCTTGCATCTCCTTGAAGCAACCTCCAAAGGTTGGTCTTGATGCAATGATGATGTCAAAGATGTATCTAAAAACAGTGAAAAAAATCCTCCTTAAAAAAAGATTAAGGAGGAATTTTCAAAAAAAAACACCTTAATTAAGGAGAATTCCTCCTTAATTAAGGTGGAATTCCTTAATTAAGGAAAAATTCCTCCTTAATTAAGGGAATTCCTCCTTAATTAAGGTGGAATTCCTTTAAAAAAAACTCCTTAAATTAAATAAGGAGGAATGAAGTTCTGGGGATTCAGAGCTTTTTCACACATCAGTGTCCATCATGTTTAACAGAAGTGCAAAGCACGAAACGCTTTGGCCGCATACGGGTGCTGCTGCTGCTGCTGCTGCTGCTGGTGGCTAGCTGCGACGCCTAAAAGCGAACCACTCCCAGCGGCAAATCCCCATGGCAGTGGAGGACGGAAAAGCTTCGAAATTGCACCTCAAAAAATGCCTAATGTAACTTCTGAAACCCATAGAAAATGATGATTTTAGCTACTTTTTTTCTCCTGCTGCTGGAGACGCTCCTGCTGCCGCTGCTAGTGTCTAGCTGCGACGCCTAAAAGCGAACCACTCCCAGCGGCAAATCCCCATGGCAGTGAAGGACGGAAAAGCTTCGAAATTGCACCTCAAAAATGCCTAATGTAACTTCTGAAACCCATAGAAAATGATGATTTTAGCTACTTTTTTTCTCCTGCTGCTGGAGACGCTCCTACTGCTGCCGCTGCTAGTGTCTAGCTGCGACGCCTAAAAGCGAACCACTCCCAGCGGCAAATCCCCATGGCAGTGAAGGACGGAAAGGTTCCGAAATTGCATCGAAATTGCACCTGCCTAAGGTAACTTCCGAAACCCATAGAAAATGATGATTTTAGCTACTTTTTGCCCCTGCTGCTGAAGACGCTCCTACTGCTGCTGCTGCGATCCTAAAAGCGAACCACCCCCAGCGGCAAATTGCGATGGCAGTGAAGGACGGAAAAGCTTCGAAATTGCACCTCAAAAATGCCTAACGTAACTTCCGAAACCTATAGAAAATGATGATTTTAGCTACTTTTTTTCTCCTGCTGCTGGAGACGCTCCTACTGCTGCTGCTGCTGCTGCTGCTGGTGGCTAGCTGCGACTCCTAAAAGCGAACCACTCCCAGCGGCAAATCCCTATGGCAGTGAAGGACGGAAAAGTTCGGAAATTGCATCGAAATTGCACCGCAAAAATGCCTAACGTAACTTCCGAAACCCATAGAAAATGCTGATTTTAGCTACTTTTTTCTCCTGCTGCTGAAGACGCTCCTACTGCTGCTGCTGCTGCTGGTGGCTAGCTGCGACTCGTAAAAGCGAACCACTCCCAGCGGCAAATCCCCATGGCAGTGGAGGACGGAAAAGCTTCGAAATTGCACCTCAAAAAATGCCGAATGCAACTTCTGAAACCCATAGAAAATGATGATTTTAGCTACTTTTTTTCTCCTGCTGCTGGAGACGCTCCTGCTGCCGCTGCTAGTGTCTAGCTGCGACGCCTAAAAGCGAACCACTCCCAGCGGCAAATCCCCATGGCAGTGAAGGACGGAAAAGCTTCGAAATTGCACCGCAAAAATTCCTAATGTAACTTCTGAAACCCATAGAAAATGATGATTTTAGCTACTTTTTTACTCCTGCTGCTGGAGACGCTCCTGCTGCCGCTGCTAGTGTCTAGCTGCGACACCTAAAAGCGAACCACTCCCAGCGGCAAATCCCCATGGCAGTGAAGGACGGAAAGGTTCCGAAATTGCATCGAAATTGCACCGCAAAAATGCCTAACGTAACTTCCGAAACCTATAGAAAATGCTGATTTTAGCTACTTTTTTCTCCTGCTGCTGAAGACGCTCCTACTGCTGCTGCTGCTACTGCTGCTGGTGGCTAGCTGCGACTCCTAAAAGCGAACCACTCCCAGCGGCAAATCCCCATGGCAGTGAAGGACGGAAAAGCTTCGAAATTGCACCTCAAAAATGCTTAATGTAACTTCTGAAACCCATAGAAAATGATGATTTTAGCCAATTTTAGCTACTTTTTTTCTCCTGCTGCTGGAGACACTCCTGCTGCCGCTGCTAGTGTCTAGCTGCGACGCCTAAAAGTGAACTACTCCCAGCGGCAAATCCCCATGGCAGTGAAGGACGGATGCAGCAGCTGCTGGTGGCTAGCTGCGACGCCTAAAAGCGAACCACTCCCAGCGGCAAATCCCTATGGCAGTGAAGGACGGAAAAGTTCGGAAATTGCATCGTTGCACCGCAAAAATGCCTAACGTAACTTCCGAAACCCATAGAAAATGATGATTTTAGCTATACTTTTTTCTCCTGCTGCGAAAGACGCTCCTACTGCTGCTGCTGCTGCTGCTGCTGCTGGTGGCTAGCTGCGACGCCTAAAAGTGAACTACTCCCAGCGGCAAATCCCCATGGCAGTGAAGGACGGATGCAGCAGCTGCTGGTGGCTAGCTGCGACTCCTAAAAGCGAACCACTCCCAGCGGCAAATCCCCATGGCAGTGAAGGACGGAAAAGCTTCGAAATTGCACCTCAAAAATGCCTAATGTAACTTCTGAAACCCATAGAAAATGATGATTTTAGCTACTTTTTTTCTCCTGCTGCTGGAGACGCTCCTGCTGCCGCTGCTAGTGTCTAGCTGCGACGCCTAAAAGCGAACCACTCCCAGCGGCAAATCCCCATGGCAGTGAAGGACGGAAAAGCTTCGAAATTGCACCGCAAAAATTCCTAATGTAACTTCTGAAACCCATAGAAAATGATGATTTTAGCTACTTTTTTTCTCCTGCTGCTGGAGACGCTCCTGCTGCCGCTGCTAGTGTCTAGCTGCGACGCCTAAA
>CAMXCT020006586.1:109645-249645 GCA_947184155.2 Cladocopium goreaui
CCTCCTCTTCCTTAAATGTAGACCGATAGACCGTTTTTGGTTTTTGGTGTAGACCGATAGACCGTTTTTGGTTTTAGGCCACCTGCACCTTCGGAAAACGTGTGTTCTCCGATCCTGAAGTTATCTAACTTTGGATCCCACGGCCAGAGCAGCAGCCATTCCGATGTATCTGCCAACCCATGATTGCAAAACACATTTGGCTCAAGAACACGTTGGCTCAAAATGGCTCAAGACTTTGACTTCCCAGCTTTCAAAAAAAAAGGGGAGGAAGGGATGTAATGTAGTTGGCTCAAGACCAGTGTGGGCAAAGTTACCCACACTGGGGCTGGGAAAAAAATGGGTAAGATGGGATTGGTAACTAGATGGCTCAAAACCAATTTCGGCAAAATTTCCAAATTGGTGCGGTAGGGCAAGGAAAAAGTAGGAAGGGAATTGGGAAGGGATGGTTGGGACTGGGCTGGATGTGACCAGGGGTAACATGATAACATAATGTAATGTAACCTTGGGGTAATGCAACCTTATAATTTTCAACATGGCATGGCATGAAACCATCAAACCATAAACCATGTCAAACACAACATTTCAAACATTTTTGGCATGGAACAGGGGAGGTGGTCTGACCCCTCTCAGTTCTTTTCGATTGTTTTTTTGTTGCCACAAGTGGCAGCGCTGTGGAACCAAGCTGTAGAATTCTCTGCAGCATGGCCAGCAGGGGAGGCGACCCCTCTCGCTGACTAATTTTTTTCAACAAATCAAACAATCAAACCATGTAAAACACATGATGTTTCAATTTTTTGGCATGGATTGGGCAGCAGGGGAAGTGTCTCACCCTGTTCACTGACTGGATCATTTTATTTTGGATTGTTTATTATTTTGTTGCCACCAGTGGCAGCGCTGTGGAACCAAACTGTAGAATTTTGGCATGGCCAGCAGGGAGGTGGTCTGACCCCTTTCACTGACTGGATTGTTTTATTTTTTCAACAGGCTAAACCATCAAACAATGTTTATTTTTGATTTTTTGAAGAGGAGGTGGTTTGACCTCACTACCTGGAATGCTGGAGTTTTTTTGACAGGTGCCGACATGCTAAGCGATCAAAGCAATGAAACCAGGGAGAGCTGCCAATTTCACCATTTTTTTGTTTGGCAGCCAGCCTGGAAGGAAGACAAATTCAAACAAACCAATGGAAGGTGGTCTGACCTTCCGACCCCTCTGTGAAGAAATTGCAGTGTTTAATCCCATTACCTTCTGTCAGTCAGAAATGTAACTGGGGAGGGGGGCAGGGCGATCCAAAAAATCACCAACTGGGTGTTGAGTATATATGCATCCCTTTGTTGGAGCTAGATCTATCTTTGTACGATTTATCTTGGATGATATTACCCAAGATGAAGGTGGTCTGAACTCTTTAACCACTGCTTCACCGAAATTTCACTGGATATTGTTTCTGAAGTGCTAGTATTTAGCCAATTGTTCCATTGTTTTTGAAACATTTTCCTGGCCAGCATCACTGTTGAATAGTGTCTAGTTTTTGAACCCGGTGTATCTTTTAATGGATCTACCCTAGATGGGGACGCCCTCAATGTTTTACTTGTGCCAACCTCATCATCGGGCAAGGGAACCACAGAGAACATATGTAAACACCATTGATTTTTGATCAAGAGTCGTATGCCCCAGGATAACTTGATGAAGCGTTTCTTAACCACACTATTTTGATGGATTTCATCAATTCGTTTTGATGCCCTTGTTCCCACTGCCGCCACAATGTTTAGATCATTACCCTTCCCCGGTTTCGCCCTGCAGGACACCTGGGACCTGTGGGCACCAGCAGGCACAAGAAGTTTCTTGTGCCTGCTGGTGTCTACATTCTACAGTTGGCGCTCCGGTTTCTGATGATGAAACTCAGCTTGCAATCAAAACTCTGGAGGTGAAGGATGGTGGGCCTTCAAATCCCTCTTGGTTAACACGGGGGAATCGATAATAATGCATGTTGATGGTCTCCAAAATCCCCTCACCTGCACAACTCAGGACCTGTGGCTGCCACTGCAGGTGGAACTGTTGAGACAACGGTTCCGCCTGCAGTGGCTGCCGCCGTTTCATTGAAATCTCAGCATGGGTGCAGCTGCTCCGCAAAATCTCGTCGAGCGATTCGCTTTGCAAGGTCTTGTCCATAGCAACTTCACCCATGATGGAATTTGAACGGATGCTGTTCCCTCCAGCAGTGGCAGGCGTCTCAGTCGACCGAGACGCCTGCCACTGCTGCAGGGAACTACTTGCTGCCAGTGTGGAGGGAACGGCACGTTCAACCATAGGATGGGTCACCCTATGGTTGGACGTGCCGTTCCCTCCAACACGCTGCAGGGAACACTTGCTGGCCAGGGTTGTGGTCTGACCCGACTCCTGCATTCGAAATCGACAGTAGGAGCGCCTTGGAGTCAACACTGGCTATGGTTGAACGTAACGTTCCCTCCAACACTGGCATGAGAGATCTCGTCACTCTTGTGCCAGTGTTGGAGGGGACGTTGACGAGCGGAGCCATTCATTGCGGAGCCGCGTGCAATCTGCGGAGACTTAGTTCCTTGGACATCAATCATGTCCCCCTGTGGCAGACTGGTAGTAAAAGGGAAATTATTAGGGGAACCTTCATCATGGTTGACACATGGGGTCAGACCGCCGTGCATCATGTTCTATGTGCATTACAAGTAGACAGAAGAAGGGCCACCACCCACACCACCAAACACTGGAATGCCGAGATGCCTGCCACTTACGGACTCAAAAAAAAACAGATGTGTTTTGACGTGTTTCCCTATGCAACATTTCTTCCAACGGGTTTGGCTGGATTGTGCGATGGTATGCGTGCTATATTATCTTTTGTTTTGGAGGGAGGGGTTCTATTGAAGGTTGTAAGACCCCCTTAACTAAACAACAAGGAACTATGTTAGTGCATTTGGTTTCTGAAACACCAGTTTGTACCTAAATTTTACCATTGGTTTTGGGTCGGGGCATTCAAGCAGTTTTTTCAGCTTCAAGCCCAGCAACGACAGAAGGCAGAAGAGGCCAAGAACGACAGAGAGCGAATCAAGAAGCAGGCCTATGTGGACAACATGTGCAAGTTGGCACAGGAGAAGAAACCGATGCACTTCTATGTTTTGCTGCAAGGACGCACTGCTTGGATCGACGACGAAGCTTCGCCTGAAGAACGTCAAGCGGCTGTGCAGGCTGGTCTGACCGCCTTGACTTCTTCTTTGGATGAGGCCAACGTGGCCTTTGCAACCAATAGCTCTCCAGAAAAACGTGCATTTTGGCACATGATGCTGCGAGGAGGGGCTGTAGTCGCCCGCGACTTCTTGACAGTGAAACGACATGTCTTTGTTTTGCAGTACAGGTCAGGAATCGAAATTCATCTGAAGTTGTTCATGAGTGATAATTTTAAAGCCAAGCACGTCCAGATCACTGCGTGCCTGCAACACCACATCCATGCAGAACCCACTTCCAAATGGGAGGAAATTGGCCAGAATCAGGCCAAAGTGGTTTTGTGTTTAGAAAATGAAAAACGCTCGTTCCGCAAACCAGGGGTGCGTGTGCACACAGCTGAAAGTTTTTTTGAGCGTTTGGCTACAATGACGCTCTTGACTGACAAGTCTGGGCGCTTAGGGTGATGCTGCTGCCGGGGATGATGACAGCAAGTCTCTTGAAAAAGTGCGTTAGCCAGTCTTCTTGCACCAATTCAATTGTGTGACTGACCGAGGGTCATGTTCAGTTATGACTGCATTGCTGTTTTTGTTCTGCTGTGTTAGACCAAGTAGTGCAAAATACAGCATTGAGCATTGGAAATTGAAACACCAAAAAGTTCAGTGGAGTTCCCGCGAACATGCAAACTTAACATTTTACATGTTCCATTTTGGGCGACGTTAAGTGTAGACCAATTTTGGCCCTTACATACTCCCCTTACACATTGCCAGCCCGGGCCGGGGCCGCGTAAGCAGCGTTAACGTGAACGCATCTAGTAAGGACAGTATGAAGTTCGTACTCCCCTTACGCATTGCCAGCCCGGGCCGGGTCCGCGTAAGAGGAGTAGGTTTTCGCGTAAGGACAGTATGAACGCTAGCGCCGCTAGCGTACATACTCCCCTTACGCATTTACATACTCCCCTTACGCATTCTCAGCCCGGGCCGGCTCCGCGTAAGGGGAGTATGAAGTTCGTACTCCCCTTACGCATTTACGCTGGTACAAACGCTACTTTCCAGAGACACTAGACCTTGGAGTAGTCAGAGAATACAATCCAACGCTCTTGCTTCCGGAGTCTGGCTCACAGGCACATACGTTGATTAGTCAGTGTCAGTTACTACTGTAACAGCAGCCAATCTCACTGATAGAAAAGACATAAGCAAGTCAGCATAAGTATCATTAGCAATTCATTGTGACATTTTCGGAAATGAACTCAGACTCGCCGCCTTAGACCATGTTGTCCAAGTTGGCAACTAGAAAAAAAAACATGTCTGATGGTCTGACCTCGGGCAGCAAGCAGTCTGATGGTCTGACCTCGGGCAGAAAGTCTGATGGCCTGACCTTGGGCAGCAAACCAAAAAAATCAGCAGAAATGAAAAAACATTTCGATCGCATTCTCAATTTGGCCGAAGAAAAGGCTGGTGAGCCCAGCGCAAGTCGACCTGGAAGAGGTAAACTTCGTGTGGGGAGCGACTGTGCAGGAATGGGATCCGATTTAGCGGCTCTTACTCTGTTTGGTTTTCGCGAGCAAATCGAAACTTCAATGTGGTCCGATAGTGATCCCGACAAGAGGAAACTATATCGCCATGTTTGCTCCCTGTTAGATCTCGACGTTTCTCCCGTGTGCAAAGATATGTCAAAGAGGAATGCCGCAACAGCCCCATCATGTGATGTCTATGTGGCTGGCTACCCCTGTCCAAGTTACAGTGTTCTTGGGAAAAAGAAGGGCGTGCAGGATCCACGAGGACAAATCGGTCTGTATGGCCTTGAATATATTTGCCATCACAAACCCAGTTGTGTGGTCTTGGAGAACGTCAAAGGACTCCTTCAAAAAAAACATCAGCAATTCCGACAGCTGATCAAGGATGTCTTGGAAAAATTGGGGTACACACTTCGCTTAAAACTTCATTCAACATTGTTACGGCATGGTTCCGTATTGCTGGGCTTGAAGCTGAAAAAACTGCTTGAATGCCCCGACCCAAAACCAATGGTAAAATTTAGGTACAAACTCGTGTTTCAGAAACCAAATGCACTAACATAGTTCCTTGTTGTTTAGTTAAGGGGGTCTTACAACCTTCAATAGAACCCCTCCCTCCAAAACAAAAGATAATATAGCACGCATACCATCGCACAATCCAGCCAAACCCGTTGGAAGAAATGTTGCATAGGGAAACACGTCAAAACACATCTGTTTTTTTTGAGTCCGTAAGTGGCAGGCATCTCGGCATTCCAGTGTTTGGTGGTGTGGGTGGTGGCCCTTCTTCTGTCTACTTGTAATGCACATAGAACATGATGCACGGCGGTCTGACCCCATGTGTCAACCATGATGAAGGTTCCCCTAATAATTTCCCTTTTACTACCAGTCTGCCACAGGGGGACATGATTGATGTCCAAGGAACTAAGTCTCCGCAGATTGCACGCGGCTCCGCAATGAATGGCTCCGCTCGTCAACGTCCCCTCCAACACTGGCACAAGAGTGACGAGATCTCTCATGCCAGTGTTGGAGGGAACGTTACGTTCAACCATAGCCAGTGTTGACTCCAAGGCGCTCCTACTGTCGATTTCGAATGCAGGAGTCGGGTCAGACCACAACCCTGGCCAGCAAGTGTTCCCTGCAGCGTGTTGGAGGGAACGGCACGTCCAACCATAGGGTGACCCATCCTATGGTTGAACGTGCCGTTCCCTCCACACTGGCAGCAAGTAGTTCCCTGCAGCAGTGGCAGGCGTCTCGGTCGACTGAGACGCCTGCCACTGCTGGAGGGAACAGCATCCGTTCAAATTCCATCATGGGTGAAGTTGCTATGGACAAGACCTTGCAAAGCGAATCGCTCGACGAGATTTTGCGGAGCAGCTGCACCCATGCTGAGATTTCAATGAAACGGCGGCAGCCACTGCAGGCGGAACCGTTGTCTCAACAGTTCCACCTGCAGTGGCAGCCACAGGTCCTGAGTTGTGCAGGTGAGGGCATTTTGGAGACCATCAACATGCATTATTATCGATTCCCCCGTGTTAACCAAGAGGGATTTGAAGGCCCACCATCCTTCACCTCCAGAGTTTTGATTGCAAGCTGAGTTTCATCATCAGAAACCGGAGCGCCAACTGTAGAATGTAGACACCAGCAGGCACAAGAAACTTCTTGTGCCTGCTGGTGCCCACAGGTCCCAGGTGTCCTGCAGGGCGAAACCGGGGAAGGGTAATGATCTAAACATTGTGGCGGCAGTGGGAACAAGGGCATCAAAACGAATTGATGAAATCCATCAAAATAGTGTGGTTAAGAAACGCTTCATCAAGTTATCCTGGGGCATACGACTCTTGATCAAAAATCAATGGTGTTTACATATGTTCTCTGTGGTTCCCTTGCCCGATGATGAGGTTGGCACAAGTAAAACATTGAGGGCGTCCCCATCTAGGGTAGATCCATTAAAAGATACACCGGGTTCAAAAACTAGACACTATTCAACAGTGATGCTGGCCAGGAAAATGTTTCAAAAACAATGGAACAATTGGCTAAATACTAGCACTTCAGAAACAATATCCAGTGAAATTTCGGTGAAGCAGTGGTTAAAGAGTTCAGACCACCTTCATCTTGGGTAATATCATCCAAGATAAATCGTACAAAGATAGATCTAGCTCCAACAAAGGGATGCATATATACTCAACACCCAGTTGGTGATTTTTTGGATCGCCCTGCCCCCCTCCCCAGTTACATTTCTGACTGACAGAAGGTAATGGGATTAAACACTGCAATTTCTTCACAGAGGGGTCGGAAGGTCAGACCACCTTCCATTGGTTTGTTTGAATTTGTCTTCCTTCCAGGCTGGCTGCCAAACAAAAAATGGTGAAATTGGCAGCTCTCCCTGGTTTCATTGCTTTGATCGCTTAGCATGTCGGCACCTGTCAAAAAAACTCCAGCATTCCAGGTAGTGAGGTCAAACCACCTCCTCTTCAAAAAATCAAAAATAAACATTGTTTGATGGTTTAGCCTGTTGAAAAAATAAAACAATCCAGTCAGTGAAAGGGGTCAGACCACCTCCCTGCTGGCCATGCCAAAATTCTACAGTTTGGTTCCACAGCGCTGCCACTGGTGGCAACAAAATAATAAACAATCCAAAATAAAATGATCCAGTCAGTGAACAGGGTGAGACACTTCCCCTGCTGCCCAATCCATGCCAAAAAATTGAAACATCATGTGTTTTACATGGTTTGATTGTTTGATTTGTTGAAAAAAAATTAGTCAGCGAGAGGGGTCGCCTCCCCTGCTGGCCATGCTGCAGAGAATTCTACAGCTTGGTTCCACAGCGCTGCCACTTGTGGCAACAAAAAAACAATCGAAAAGAACTGAGAGGGGTCAGACCACCTCCCCTGTTCCATGCCAAAAATGTTTGAAATGTTGTGTTTGACATGGTTTATGGTTTGATGGTTTCATGCCATGCCATGTTGAAAATTATAAGGTTGCATTACCCCAAGGTTACATTACATTATGTTATCATGTTACCCCTGGTCACATCCAGCCCAGTCCCAACCATCCCTTCCCAATTCCCTTCCTACTTTTTCCTTGCCCTACCGCACCAATTTGGAAATTTTGCCGAAATTGGTTTTGAGCCATCTAGTTACCAATCCCATCTTACCCATTTTTTTTCCCAGCCCCAGTGTGGGTAACTTTGCCCACACTGGTCTTGAGCCAACTACATTACATCCCTTCCTCCCCTTTTTTTTTGAAAGCTGGGAAGTCAAAGTCTTGAGCCATTTTGAGCCAACGTGTTCTTGAGCCAAATGTGTTTTGCAATCATGGGTTGGCAGATACATCGGAATGGCTGCTGCTCTGGCCGTGGGATCCAAAGTTAGATAACTTCAGGATCGGAGAACACACGTTTTCCGAAGGTGCAGGTGGCCTAAAACCAAAAACGGTCTATCGGTCTACATTTAACATCGGCAAGTCCTACTGCTGCTGCTGCTGCTGCTGCTGCTGGTGGCTAGCTGCGACGCCTAAAAGTGAACTACTCCCAGCGGCAAATCCCCATGGCAGTGAAGGACGGATGCAGCAGCTGCTGGTGGCTAGCTGCGACTCCTAAAAGCGAACCACTCCCAGCGGCAAATCCCCATGGCAGTGAAGGACGGAAAAGCTTCGAAATTGCACCTCAAAAATGCCTAATGTAACTTCTGAAACCCATAGAAAATGATGATTTTAGCTACTTTTTTTCTCCTGCTGCTGGAGACGCTCCTGCTGCCGCTGCTAGTGTCTAGCTGCGACGCCTAAAAGCGAACCACTCCCAGCGGCAAATCCCCATGGCAGTGAAGGACGGAAAAGCTTCGAAATTGCACCTCAAAAATGCCTAATGTAACTTCTGAAACCCATAGAAAATAATGATTTTAGCTACTTTTTTTCTCCTGCTGCTGGAGACGCTCCTGCTGCCGCTGCTAGTGTCTAGCTGCGACACCTAAAAGCGAACCACTCCCAGCGGCAAATCCCCATGGCAGTGAAGGACGGAAAAGCTTCGAAATTGCACCTCAAAAATGCCTAATGTAACTTCTGAAACCCATAGAAAATAATGATTTTAGCTACTTTTTTTCTCCTGCTGCTGGAGACGCTCCTGCTGCCGCTGCTAGTGTCTAGCTGCGACACCTAAAAGCGAACCACTCCCAGCGGCAAATCCCCATGGCAGTGAAGGACGGAAAGGTTCCGAAATTGCATCGAAATTGCACCTGCCTAACGTAACTTCCGAAACCCATAGAAAATGATGATTTTAGCTACTTTTTTCTCCTGCTGCGGAAGACGCTCCTACTGCTGCTGCTGCTGCTGCTGCTGCTGCTGCTGGCTTGCTGCGTTGCTGCGACTCCTAAAAGCGAACCACTCCCAGCGGCAAACCCCCATGGCAGTGAAGGACGGAAAAGCTTCGAAATTGCACCTCAAAAATGCCTAATGTAACTTCTGAAACCCATAGAAAATAATGATTTTAGCTACTTTTTTTCTCCTGCTGCTGGAGACGCTCCTGCTGCCGCTGCTAGTGTCTAGCTGCGACACCTAAAAGCGAACCACTCCCAGCGGCAAATCCCTATGGCAGTGAAGGACGGAAAGGTTCCGAAATTGCATCGTTGCACCGCAAAAATGCCTAACGTAACTTCCGAAACTTATAGAAAATGATGATTTTAGCTACTTTTTTCTCCTGCTGCGGAAGACGCTCCTACTGCTGCTGCTGCTGCTGCTAGTGGTGCAGCTGGAGCTGGTGCTGCAAGCCTCCAAAACGCACCCTTCGCCACCGAAACACCATGCTACTGAAGGACGGAACCACCTCCAAAAAACATGCTGCCCGCAGGCTTGACGTCCCTTCTAGATTCTGTTAAGAACAAAGCGATTGCAGCTGCTGGGCCTGCTGCTGCTGCGCTACTGCTGCTGCTGCTCCTGCTGCTGCTGCTGCTGGTGGTGCTGCTGGAGGTGGTGCAGCAGCAGGAGCAGGTGCCAAAACGCACCCTTCGCCACACCGAAACACCATGCTACTGAAGGACGGAACGACCTCCAAAAACATGCTGCCCCCGAGGTGGTGCTGCAAGCCTCCAAAACGCACCCTTCGCCACACCGAAACACCATGCTACTGAAGGACGGAACGACCTCCAAAAACATACTGCCCCGAGGCTTGACGTCCCTTCTGGATTCTGGTAAAAACAAAGCGAGTTCAGCTGCTGGGCCTGCTGCTGCTGCTGCTTCTGCTGCTGCTGCTGCTGCTGCTGACGTCCCTTCTAGATTCTGGTAAAAACAAAGCGAGCTCAGCTGCTGGGCCTGCTGCTGCTGCTGCTGCTGCTGTCTTCAAATGTCTTATTCCCTGGCGCGCTCCCCCTTGCGTCTGCCGGGGTCGGCGGATATTTCAAAGGATATCGAACCACTTTGTTTAACCAACACTCAATTTGTCATAATTCGAAATGAACCAATATCTTTACAATGATGGGATGTCTTGTACAATAGAAATCAGAACTCATCACAGTTGCACATGTCGTCCATACACCTCGCAATCACACAACGCTTCTCTTGCAGCTGCCGAGCACCTGCCTCCTCACCGGGCAGTTCTGGTTGTGCGGCGGCAGCTCCTCCAGCAGTACTTCCAGATGCCTCATCCACTCATTGATCACTTCTAACGACCAACCACATAAATAACAACGATATCACAAACCTACCAACATTTTAACCAACAACTAGCCCCAGAAAAAACTTCAATACACCACCAGACATCCCAAAAGCAAAACGTTTCAGTATTTCATGAGATATCAAAATGACACCCTCTGTCTAATCGATAATTATCTCTATGTAAACCGTTGTCTTTACAATGACTGAAACATGTTGTAAAACAGAAATAAGACTTCATTCCAGTTGCACATATTGCCCATACAACTTGCAATCAAACAACTTCCCGCCTTCCCAGCCTCAGGAGCCAGATATGCCAGCAACGCTTCTCGCAGTTCTGGCATCGTTAGCCACGTTTTGCTGCTGGTCGACTTCACGCGCAAACCCGCGGCCTTGCACATTTCTCGCAACTCATCTTTACGGATGTCCGCCACAGCCCCTCCCAGCCACTCCGGCCCCCTGATGGCGCCATCCTCTCGCAACTGCTGCAGCTTCTCTCCCGGCTGCGGAGCAGCTGCCTCCAGAGTTGTTTAACCAACCATAGTATGTCCGAGAAGTGTGCTCCGATACAGCAACAAGCAATCATAACCAGAACCAAACATGATCACAGGCAAACATGTTCATATTGTTTTATATTTCAAAGGATATCGAACATTATCGAACCACTCTGTTTAACCAACACTCAATTTGTCACAATTCGAAATGAACCAATATCTTTACAATGATGGGATGTCTTGTACAATAGAAATCAGAACTCATCACAGTTGCACATGTCGTCAATGTCGTCCATACACCTCGCAATCACACAACGCTTCTCTTGCAGCTGCCGAGCACCTGCCTCCTCATCGGGCAGTTCCGGTTGGGCGGCGGCTCCTCCAGCAGTAGTTCCAGATGCCTCATCCACTCATTGATCACTTCTAACGACCAACCACATAAATAACAACGATATCACAAACCTACCAACATTTTAACCAACAGTAACTAGCCCCAGAAAAAACTTCAATACACCAGCAGACATCCCAAAAGCAAAACGTTTCAGTATTTCGTGAGATAACTAGGATATCACAAACCTCAACTAGCCGCAGAAAAGACTTCAATACACCACCAGACATCCCAAAAGCAAAACGTTTCAGTATTTCATGAGATATCAAAATGACACCCTCTGTCTAATCGATAATTATCTCTATGTAAACCGTTGTCTTTACAATGACTGAAACATGTTGTAAAACAGAAATAAGACTTCATTCCAGTTGCACATATTGCCCATACAACTTGCAATCAAACAACTTCCCGCCTTCCCAGCCTCAGGAGCCAGATATGCCAGCAACGCTTCTCGCAGTTCTGGCATCGTTAGCCACGTTTTGCCGCTGGTCGACTTCACGCGCAAACCCGCGGCCTTGCACATTTCTCGCAACTCATCTTTACGGATGTCCGCCACAGCCCCTCCCAGCCACTCCGGCCCCCTGATGGCGCCATCCTCTCGCAACTGCTGCAGCTTCTCTCCCGGCTGCGGAGCAGCTGCCTCCAGAGTTGTTTAACCAACCATAGTATGTCTGAGAAGTGTGCTCCGATACAGCAACAAGCAATCATAACCAGAACCAAGCATGATCGCAGGCAAACATGTTCATGTTATCCTTTATTTCATATAAGATCAAAGTGAACCATTCTGTCTAACCAAGAATTTATTTGAAAGAAACCGTTGTCTTTTCAATTTTCGGAACATGTTGTAAAACAGAAGTAAAGCTTCATCCCAGTTGCACATCAAACAACTTCCCACCTTTTTAGCCTCAGAATGCCAGCAACGCTTCCTGCAGTTGTGGCACCGTTAGCAACTTGCCATTCGACTTCACTGCCAAACCCGCAGTCTGGCACATTGCGCGCAACTCCTCTCGACGGATCTCCGCCAGAGCTCCTTGCAGCCACTCCGGTCCCCTGCTCGCGCCATCCTCCACCAACCGGTGCATCTTCTCTCGCGGCTGCGACATGACATAAATTGGATATCTAACGTGAAAACAACGTGTGACTGTGTAGGTCCATGATGAAAAGAAATTGAAAATACCACATGCCTGAACGGTACCCGCCTCTCAGCCAGTTCCGGTTAAGAGGGGCCGTTCAATCAAGTGTGACTATGTCGGTCCTAATCAAATCAAAAATTGAAAATACCACTGCAACTTCAGTTAAAACCATGACAGAACTTGTTATTCAAGAGCTTGAGCCGCCATCAAAACGAAGCAGTAATGACGCCTTCAAAAAATGCAACTGTTCATTCTTCTACAACTAGGACCCCTGAACAAAATTCAGACAGTTTTTCCTGAATCCAACAGACACACACGCGAATCACATCAGCACAAACGTTTCTGAGCCAGTGGCGTCTTTGGAGCCACAGCCAAAATGTCTTCCATGCCTTTCAACAGCTTCGATGAAGTCAGCAGTTTCTGTGATATTTTGATAGTGTTTTCACGGTGTCTCTGTGCGTGTTTCTGTGTTATCACATATTTTGTAGAAGAGTGTAACCAATGACATTCCTGTGTCCCTGACCTTCTGCACCAAAGCTAGAATGCGTAGCTTCGCATCATCCAAATGGCGAGTGCCTCAGGCAAAATCACAATGAACAACAACTTCGATCATGTCACATGAAAAACGCATAGCAAATGCAGCCGGATGTAGTCACAGTCTGACAGTTTACAACATGGATGGTGCCTATGCATATGTGAAACAACTCGACGCAAAAAAACACACGTGGAACCTGAGTCCGCGACAGATGCAGCACGCTCGGACAGCTCTGGTTGTGCTAATGTCGCTATGAGATATGACCAGTTTCTAGATGATTGCCACCTTGAAACCGCGAAACTATATATCTCGGCAAGTTCGGCGGTACTAGTGGCGGAAAGTTCTGTGTTTCTAGATGATTCCTTACACACAGGCGCTTTTACACACAGACAGTTTTACACACAGACACTTTTACACACAGACAGTTTTACACACAGACACTTTTACACACAAACGCTTTTACACCACACAGTTCGGTCATTCTGAGTGCATTTACACACACTGAGTGCGTTTACACACACACAGACTTATTTACACACACACACACACACGCTTTTACACGCAGACGCTTTTACACACAGAAGCTTTTACACCCAGACGCTTTTACACGCAGACGCTTTTACACACAGACGCTTTTACACCACAGACGCTTTTAAACACAGACGGTTTTACACACAGACGCTTTTACACACAGACGCTTTGACACACAGAGGCTTTTACACACAGACGCTTTTACACACAAACGCTTTTACACACAGAGACTTTTCAAAACAGACGGTTTTGCACACAGAAACTTTTACACAGACGCTTTTACACACAGACGCTTTTACACAGACGCTTCTACACACAGACCCTTTTACACACAGACGCTTTTACACACAGACGCTTTTACACACAAACGCTTTTACACACAGACGCTTTTACACACAGACGGTTTTGCACACAGAAGCTTTTACACACAGACGCTTTTACACACAGACGCTTCTACACACAGAACTTTTACACACAAACACTTTTACACACAGAGACCTTTACACACAGACGGTTTTGCACACAGAAGCTTTTACACACAGAAGCTTTTACACACAGACACTTTTACACACAAACACTTTTACACACAAACACTTTTACACACAGACACTTTTACACACAGACGCTTTTACACACAGAAGCTTTTACACACAGACGCCCGGACAACTTGCGTGCGAAAGGGTTGCGCGGGACCACTTGCAACTCGCAATTTTACCTCAGTTTTTGGCGATCAAACCTCATTTTGCGCGAAAGGGTTGCGCGGGACGATTTGCAAATCGCAATTTTATCTCAGTTTTTGGCGATCAAACCTCATTTCGGGCGAAAGGGTTGCGATTGGACAAGGGGAATCGCAATTTTACCTCAGCTTTTGGGGCTCGAACCTCATTTGGTGCGAAAGGGTTCGCGGGACGACTTGCAAATCGCAATTTTACCACAGTTTTTGGCGATCGAACCTCATTTTGTGCGAAAGGGTTGCGCGGGACGACTTGCAAATCGCAATTTTACCACAGTTTTTGGCGATCGAACCTCATTTTGTGCGAAAGGGTTGCGCGGGACGACTTGCAAATCGCAATTTTATCTCATCAGTTTTTTCGATCGAACTTGGAGATCGGCCTCAATTCGTGCGAAAGGGTTGCGTTTCGTGCCGTCTCGTTGGCACTGCCCCGCGCCTTCAAGAGAGAAATAGAAAAGAAGGAGAGAGCAAGAGAGCAAGAGGGCAAGAGAGAAGATGCGAAGATGAGAAGATGTGAAGATGTGAGGATGTGAAGATGTGAGGATGAGAAGATGTGAATATGAGCAGATGTGAAGATGAGAAGATGTGAAGATGTGAGGATGAGAAGATGTGAAGATGAGCAGATGTGAAGATGAGAAGATGTGAAGATGAGAAGATGTGAGGATGAGAAGATCTGAAGATGAGAAGATGTGAGGATGAGAAGATGTGAAGATGAGAAGATAAGAAGATGTGAGGATGAGAAGGTGTGAAGATGTGAAGATGAGCAGATGTGAAGATGTGAGGATGTGAAGATAAGAAGATGTGAAGATGTGAGGATGTGAAGATGTGAGGATGTGAGGATGAGAAGATGTGAAGATGAGAAGATGTAAGGATGAGAAGATGTGAAGATGAGAAGATGTGAGGATGAGAAGATGTGAAGATGAGAAGATGTGAGGATGAGAAGATGTGAAGATGAGAAGATGTGAAGATGAGAAGATGTTTTACAGACCCCCACTATAGGAAGAACCCTGTGCTCAGACGCTCTCGGGAATAAAAATTGAACTTAATGGACAAAAAAAATACGATTCGTCATCCTTCGACCCTACGGTGACGTCCACATGCAAGTTGGGCCAACATCATCGGGCATCAGTCGTATCAATCTAATCAAATCATGTTGTTGCAATATGGTTCAGATCAAGCGTTTCCGTGTCGTGTTTTCTGGTAAAACTGTGGGTGTGGGTATTAGGGACGGAGAGCCGCTAACCAAATATTGACTGACCAAACTTTTCAAGTTTAGTCCAAGTGGTTCAGCGCTGCCGAGATCCAGACTTGTCAAATTTATCAAAGTGTCCAACTTGCCGCTTCCAGGTGTCCTGACTTCACTTTGTACAATCCAACTGATTCGGAATCAAACAGTTCTTGTCATGTTGCGACTCAGCCCATGCCGTGCTGGCCGTGGCGCAGGTGGACGCATCCGGGAATGCCTTCGTGGCCGGCTATACAGCCTCCACTGACCTGGGCAGCCAAAGCAATGCTGGCGATTTTGACATGTTCGTGATGAAACTCGACAGTCTCGGGGCCCATCAGTGGACCATCCTACGGGGTGGTTCGAGTGTTGAGGAGGCACGTGGTTTGCAGGCGCGGTGCGCGACCCCCCCTTCCGATGTTGTCCTTGATGTGAAGTTTTTGCGCAGGGTAGATGAAGAAGCGTTGCAAGGATGTAAGAATTGAACTATGCATGTTGAACTCGTTGGACGCATTGTCCTTTGCGATTCGTCATCCTTTAAATCTACATGCAGGTTGAGCCACCATCATCGGCATCAGTCGTACCAATGTAGTCAGATCATGTTGTTCATATATGTTCAGATCAAGCGTGTCCCTGTCATTTTTTTGGTAAAAATTGTGGGTGTGGGATGGTGTGGGTATTTTGGACGAAAAGCCGCAAACCAACTATTCGACCAAACTGACGAAGCTTTTCAAATCCAGACTTGTCAAGTTTATCAAAATGCCTAAGTTCCATGTGTCGCGACTTTACTCAAAGTACAAT
The DNA here is from genome assembly GCA_947184155.2 of Cladocopium goreaui. Lineage (NCBI taxonomy): Eukaryota > Dinophyceae > Suessiales > Symbiodiniaceae > Cladocopium > Cladocopium goreaui. The sequence continues at coordinate 125,823 of CAMXCT020006586.1, forward strand.
CCAGTGCTGTGCTGGCCGTGGCGCAGGTGGACGCATCCGGGAATGTCTTCGTGGCCGGCTATACAGCCTCCACTGACCTGGACAGCCAAAGCAATGCTGGCGATTTTGACGTGTTCGTGATGAAATTCGACAGTGACGGGGCCCATCAGTGGACCATCCTACGGGGTGGTTCGGGTGATGATTTTGCATATGGTTTGCAGGCGCGGTGCGCGACCCCCCCCTTCCGACGTTGTCCTTGATGTGAAGTTTTTGCGCGGGGTAGATGAAGAAGCGTTGCAAGGATGTAAGAATTGAACTATGCATGTTGAACTCGTTGGACGCATTGTCCTTTGCGATTCGTCATCCTTTAAATCTACATGCAGGTTGAGCCACCATCATCGGCATCAGTCGTACCAATGTAGTCAGATCATGTTGTTCATATATGTTCAGATCAAGCGTGTCCCTGTCATTTTTTTGGTAAAAATTGTGGGTGTGGGATGGTGTGGGTATTTTGGACGAAAAGCCGCAAACCAACTATTCGACCAAACTGACCAAACTTTTCAAGTTAGTCCACGTGGTTCAGTGCTGCCGAAATCCAGACTTGTCAAATTTATCAAAATGTCCAAGTTGACGCTTCCAGGTGTCGTGACTTCACTTTGTACAATCCAACTGATTCGGAATCAAACAGTTCTCGTCATGTACGACTCAGCTCATGCCGTGCTGGCCGTGTTGCAGGTGGACGCATCCGGGAATGTCTTCGTGGCCGGCTATACAGCCTCCACTGACCTGGACAACCAAAGCAATGCTGGCGATTTTGACGTGTTCGTGATGAAATTCGACAGTGACGGGGCCCATCAGTGGACCATCCTACGGGGTGGTCCGGGTGATGAGTTTGCATATGGTTTGCAGGCGCGGTGCGCGACCCCCCCTTCCGACGTTGTCCTTGATGTGAAGTTTTTGCGCAGGGTAGATGAAGAAGCGTTGCATGGATGTAAGAATTGAACTATGCATGTTGAACTCGTTGGACGCATTGTCCTTTACCATTCGTCATCCTTTGATCCTGCGGTGACATCCATACATGCAGGTTGAACCAGCATCATCGGGCATCAGTCGTACCAATCTATAGTCAAATCATGTTGTTCGATATGTTAGAGCATGTCCGTGTCGGTTCGCTCTGGTGAGAGCTGTGGGTTCGGGTATTTTGGACGGAAAGCCGCGCCAAACTGTTCAAGTTAGTCCACGTGGTTCAGTGCTGCCGAAATCCAGACTTGTCAAATTTATCAAAATGTCCAAGTTGACGCTTCCAGGTGTCGTGACTTCACTTTGTACAATCCAACTGATTCGGAATCAAACAGTTCTTGTCATGTTACGACTCAGCCCATGCCGTGCTGGCCGTGGTGCAGGTGGACGCATCCGTGAATGTCTTCGTGGCTGGCACTATGGACAGCCAATTTCATCCTAACGATACTGACGTGTTCGTGACGAAAGTCGACAGGGACGGGGCCCATCAGTGGACCATCCTACGGGGTGGTTCGAGTTACGATTACCCACAGTGTTTGCAGGCGCGGTGCGCGACCCCCCCCTTCCGATGTTGTCCTTGATGTGAAGTTTTTGCGCAGGGTAGATGAAGAAACGTTGCAAGGATGTAAGAATTGAACTATGCATGTTGAACTCGTTGGACGCATTGTCCTTTACGATTCGTCATCCTTTGATCCTAACGTGGTTCTAATTAGTCTGCAGGGTTTTGTTCTGCAGGCGCGGTTCAAAAACCCCCCTTCGGATGTTGCCCTTGATGTGAAGTTTTTCGGCAGGGTAGATGATGCGTTCTTGATTGTTTGCCATGGCTGTGTCATTTGCAAGGACCTTCTTTGAACCACCGCCCCTTTTCGCTTTGTTTTTCAACTTTTTGATGGCCCAAGTAGGCTAGAGAAGGGCCACCATGCCCATAATGTGGCTTACTGTAGCGGTTGAGAAGGGGAAAATAATGGAATATAGCTGGTACAGGTCGTAACCCACAAGCTCGCCAGAAACGGAATGCAGCATCAAGATTTGGATGTCGCAAACTGCATGATTTTATGATCTGAGATGTGCAATCATGAAACGTTTGGTCGTCGCGGATATGATGCATGCTCGTAATGAGATATCTGATAAGTTCTGATATCTGACATCATCGTATTCCAACGGGATTGGCAATGCAGGTGACGATAGGTCGACATGTAGTCGACGGTAAGGTTGATGGTTGTTGAGATGTCGTGCGTCACCATTTACCTTCGCGCCAATATGTTCATGAAATAATGGGGCATATAGGGTTTAGTTTGGCGTGCCGGTTCGACGTGACCACACCTTGACTGTCAAACTTTGAAGTGCAACTAGAGAATGCCATTTTGCTTTTGCAGGGCACAAGTGGGAAATATGTTTTCGCTAAACGGACATGCGTTGAGATGTGCTTTTTTTTCGGCAAGGAACCATAGAAATGAACACAATGCTGTGCATGTGTCATTTGGCGGGAAGACATTTTCATTCAATTTCCGAACTTTTGCACAGGAATATTTCCTGCTCGATCCAGTGGCCAGAGAAATTACGCACAATTGCACAAATCATGGGAATTTGGAAACTCTTGGAAGACAAAATGTTCTAGCTTTCACGCCAGTGGCTTCTTGGAAGTGTGTACCCTGTCCCATTTCCATCACGGAAACCGGCTCCATGGAGAGCCCACAATGGTTTGATGCGCCCGGAGAGCAGCACAGGCATTCTGATCGCTTTTTCAGCGGCAGGTTGCGCGATGCAGAGGCGTTTTCCCTTTTTTTTACAACCAACAGAGAGATTTATGATCCATGGCGCAAGACTATTGAGATCCCCGCCGGTAAGATCAAATACATGAACAGCTACATTGACAGCCTGAATTTTGTTGGTGCGATTGGTTTTTGATGTCCAAGCCTTGAAATGACCGCGCCAGATTTTCAAGTTAGTCCACGTGGCTCAGTGCTGCCGAAATCCAGACTTGTCAAATTTATCAAAATGTCCCAGTTGACGCTTCCAGGTGTCGTGACTTCACTTTGTACAATCCAACTGATTCGGAATCAGACAGTTCTTGTCATGTTACGACTCAGCCCATGCCGTGCTGGCCATGGCGCAGGTGGACGCATCCGGGAATGTCTTCGTGGCCGGCTTTACAGCCTCCACTGACCTGGACAGCCAAAGCAATGCTGGCAATACTGACGTGTTCGTGATGAAATTCGACAGTGACGGGGCCCATCAGTGGACCATCCTACGGGGTGGTCCGGGTGATGAGTTTGCATATGGTTTGCAGGCGCGGTGCGCGACCCCCCCCTTCCGATGTTGTCCTTGATGTGAAGTTTTTGCACAGGGTAGATGAAGAAGCATTTCACTGATGTGAAAGTTGAACTAGTTGGAGAAATTGTATCTTTACGATTCGTCATCCTTTGATCCTATGGTGACATCCACCGTCACTATCAGCGGGCATCAGTCGAATCAATCTGGTCAAATCATGTTGTTCAGATATGTTCAGATAGAGCATTTCCCTGTCGGTTTGTTCTGGTGAAAGTTTTGGTTGTGGGTATTTGGGACAGAAAGCCGCTAACCAACTATTGACAACACTGTTCAAGTTAGTCCACGTGGTTCAGTGCTGCCGAAATCCAGACTTGTCAAATTTATCAAAATGTCCAGGTTGACGCTTCCAGGTGTCGTGACTTCACTTTGTACAATCCAACTGATTCGGAATCAGACAGGTCTTGTCATGTTACGACTCAGCCCATGCCGTGCTGGCCGTGGCACAGGTGGACGCATCCGGGAATGTCTTCGTGGCCGGCTATACAGCCTCCACTGACCTGGACAACCAAAGCAATGCTGGCGATTTTGACGTGTTCGTGATGAAATTCGACAGTGACGGGGCCCATCAGTGGACCATCCTACGGGGTGATTCGGGTGATGATTTTGCAAATGGTTTGCAGGCGCGGTGCGCGACCACCCCTTCGGACGTTGTCCTTGATGTTAAATTCTTCGACAGGGTGGATGAAGAAGCGGCATTGTCCTTTACGATTGGTCGCCCTTTGATCCTATGGTGACATCCACAGTCACCATCAACGGGCATCAGTCGAATCAATCTGGTCAAATCATGTTGTTCATATATGTTCAGATGGAGCATTTCCGTGTAGCAAGGCCCTCGCTTTAGAACGCGCAGAAAAGCATCGCTTTAGAACACTCAGAAAACCATCGCTTTTGGGACGCGGCGAAAACCAAGGCTTGTAACTCCTACATGTGTTTGCTTGTAACCCCAAAGTCATCATCACGATCATCATCACCATCAGCAACAACATACATACCTATTTCATCATATTTCATCATATTTCATCCTATTTCATCATATTTCATCACCATCATCATCATCATCATCACCAACACCATCACCACCACCACCACCACCACCACCATCATCATCATCATCATCACAACCATAATCATCATCATAGCCACAATCATCATCATAGCCATAGTCATCATCACCACCATCATCATGATCATCATGATCATCATCACCATCATCACCCGCATCATCATGATCATCGTCGTCATCATCATCATCAGCAGCAGCAGCATGTGTCGTTCCTTAGTGTGACATCACATATGTGAAGGGTCGTAATAGATAATATCTGTGGCCACGGTAAAGATTTTCCAGTTGTGATGACACATTTTAGGATCATGAGGATGTTTTTGGCTATCAAGGGTTTCTAAGAGTGCGGTCGCTGTTTAATTCTATCAGCAGCATTGATTCAGTTTGCTGGCTAGTTGAGCACAAGGACTCCCAAGGCAAGAGACAAGTAAGAACCCTTAGAGTGGAAGGAGTCGTTCCAACCTTTGAAAGGCAGCTGAACCCTTTTGCCCCCCAAATAAACCCTAATGGCTGGTTCTGAACCCCCCCTCCCCCTAAATAAACCCTAAATGGCTAGGTGTTTGAGCATAAAGACTTCCAAGGTCTAGACCACTACAGCTGAAAGCCTGATGCAAGGAAACAATAAAAAGGCCTGGAAACTAGATTTAAATGGTATTAAATTCGATTTTAAGCTTCTTTTTTTGGCCACCAGGTCCTCCCTGCAGGCATTATATTTGAATCTAATCTTGGGGTATCTTTTATCTTTCTATTTCCATGCAATGTTCACATTCGATTTTAATCCTTCGTCACTGCCATTGTCTTGCTGGGGAAGCTTAGATTTGAATGTTGGCCATGCGTTGTTTTTCAACTACCAGGAGAGTTAAATTCAGATTTATGTTATTGCAACGCCATATTCATTGGAGTTCAAAAACCAAATTTAATTCCATTGTGGATTCATTGGGGCATGATCCTGTGGCTTGATTCGAATCTATTTCTTCTTTTGTATTGCTTGTCATGTGGCTTGTGGCTTTATATTCGAATGTAATCCGCAGATGGCGGACCAAGCTGTTGTTCCCTCTGAGAGGGATTCATCTGATGAGGGTCCGGCAAGTCCTGTGAGGGGGCGTCAGCAAAAAGCATGGGAGGTCATCTGCAAGCAAGCGTTGGATCCCAGTGAGTCATTGAGGCGTGCGGGGCAGAAATGGCTTCAGCAACAAGGCATTCTCCATAACACTCTGACGGCTTCATCTGACAAGGGTGTGAAGACCTTGATAGCTCGATGCTCCAGCTGTTTGAGTTGCAGTAAACAGTGGTGCTTTTCCAACAGGGAGGGTCAGCTCCAGGTAGAGACAGTTGGTTTCTGTTCTGGTGACAAAGATTTAGAGCGACTGAAACGCTCGCATGCTAGGGCCTTCGCCAAGGATCACACTCCTGGAAGGGCATTGAAAAAGATGTCAGAAGCCAAGATCCCAAAGGATGAGCGACCAGAAGTTTTCCAGCTCAAGAACCGGAGGCCGAAGAAAGAGCAAACTGGCCCTACGGAGCATAGTGTTTCGTGTTTGGGGGATCTTCGAGAGTTTGTTTCGGATCCGCCAGCTGGCGTGACTGTTTTCCATGACAGCATGGTTTTGGAAAAAGAGAGGGTTGTGCTTGCTTTTGGTTTGAAGGAGGGCATCAATGAGATTCTTCAGGAAAAAAGCTTTCCTGCTTTTGTTTGGATTTTACATTCCAAACAAATCAAACTGGCTTACTTTGGGAGCAAGTGGTGCTGCTGGTGTGGTCGTTGAAAGGTCAGGGCCGGTTGTACGGTTCTTACCAACGTTCTTCGCTTTGAGCAACAAAGAGGACGAGGTTGCCCAACATTTTGCAGCAAAACTCTTGCTTGAACAGACAGAGAAGCTGGGCGTTCCACTGTCACATGGTTTCGCAGACTGTTTATGCTACAATGCTGTAGCATCTTTGTGTGCACAAGAAGGGCTGAATCTCAAGCTACACCGTTGCCTCCAACATGTTGCTTGGTGTCACCAAGACAGGATGATATGTGCATTTTTTCTTTCACCTGTGATCATATTTGTAATTTCATTGATGAAAAGATTTACTTAATGGCAATTGCAGCAGGGAATGCATCAATGTGTCTTTTTGCCTCACAGTTTCCCAAGGTCAAACGGAATTTGCAGGATGCAGCCAGATCCAGATGATGCTGATGCGTCGAGTGAGTGGGATGAGAAGCAATTGAAAATGGCTTGCGAGTTGTCTTGCAAGACAATGTGGAAATGGAGAAGTATTTTGAGGAAAGCCGCCGAGTTCTCACCCGTCAGTTGGGAAGCAAAGGGCTGGAACGGTTGGATGTCCCACATGATGGCAACTGTTTGTTTGTCAGCTTGTGCTTTTCGGCAGGCCTTGCTTTGGAACACAGCAAACTTCGTGCGGAGATTGTGGCCTATTTGCGCGGATTCGGATCTGAGTTCAAGCCGTGGTTTGACACCCATTTCCAATCATATGATGCCGACCTGGCCGCGATGTCTCGAGAAACTACCTACGGTGACGATTTGTGTGTGTGCAAGCAGCAGCCCATCTAATGATGAGGCCCATACATGTAATCAGTGACATAGCAGACGAAGCCTATAGTGAGACCATTTTTCACCACCACGGTCCATCTCCGAAGCAGCGTGGGGCTTTCCTGTGGTGGTGGCTTGCTATGTGAAAGGCCGTCACTATGAAGCAACTGCTTCGCTCGACGCGTGAGGCGTTCGTGCAACTGCAGCAAAAAAAGATTGAACCCAGAGCTAGGAGACAGGAAAGACTTGGTTGGATTGAATCCAAATTCTGAAGTCTTGCCAGTTGCGCCACTTGGAAGCAGATTGAATTTGAATGCAGCCCATATCCATTCCGCACGCACGTAGGTGGCAGCAGGGGAGCATTAAATTCGATTCTAAGCTTTTTTAGATCTGGAACCAAGCCCTGTCAAAATCCAGGAATCAGTCTCGCCCAGGAAACAATCCCTAAATGGCGCCTTTTTTTGGTTTACGCGTAACCTTCCAAAGTGCTGCGCCTCAGTGGCCATGATGCCATGTTTTTGGGCTGTGTTCTGAAGTGATGTCTGGCATGGTGTTCTGAAGTGATGAAAAGTTACTGTGTTCTAAAGCGATGCTTTTTATGGTGTTCTATAAAGTGATCCCTTTTTACCTTTCCGTGTCGGTGCGTTCTGGTGCAACTTGTGGGTGTGGGCAGGGTCCGTCCGCACCGAGGAAAAGTATGATAGATGGTGTTGAAACGAGAGAGGGATGGCGCTTCTGGTATATTGCAGATACACCCTTTCTTGGTCAAGTGATGCAAGCGCCCGGGCCAGGAAGTCGTGTAACTGTTGTATGCCAGAAGATGCCAGAAGGGTCAGGGGTTGCCTGTGTAAATCATAGTGTGCTCGGGGGGATAGGGGTCAAAAAAAAAATATGGATCCAAAAAAAATATTCCGGATCAAAAAAATATGCAAAGAAGGAAGGAAGGAAGGAAGGAAGGAAGGAAGGTCATATAACCATAATTATCATATTCATATATTTACCTCATCATATTATACATGTAAGCATATTTACATATACACATATTATGATATTATACTTTTTACATGCAAGCATATTTACATATACACATACACATATTTATTGGTACTTTATATGTACATCTTGTATCTCTAAATAAACCCTACAACCAACCATAAACAAATTTTAACTGGATCCTAAACCAACCCTGAACACGAACCTTGAGCCAACTTTAGAAACACCCTAAACATACCTACAGAACCCCAAAGCCAACCCTAAATACACCTTAAACAAATCTTAAACCGACATTATGATAATATTCAATAAACTATTTGAACAATTTTTCACCGCGGTCCCCCAACCATCCGCAGCCTACATTCTACATGTTCACAAAGGGCACGCTCGGCATTATAAACACATTGAGTAGCACATTCAAACTACAGCATTGCCTGTGAAAACAAGTGTTGTCATTCTGCTTTTGGGGGAGGCTGTGCCCTTGTTTTTGTGTTGGGCTTCACCCTACCAGGCATAGCATGAGTACTGAGCACAGTTTATATACGCTGTCAAGGCTCAAGAGCTCTAGCTGATCCTATCAGGACTCTATTGCCCCTCTTCAAGTGGTAGCGGGGCTGTGATCCTTCATTGAAGGTGAGCTCACGGTAGAGCCCAACATGGCAAGCCATGGCTATGATGATGACTTCGACAGTGTCGATGCAGATGGATGGAATCAATATGATTCTATGCAATGAGAAGAGCACCCCAACAACCAGCAATACACATGACTCAGCAGATGACCACGAAGGTAGCCCCTGCTTATGATGGAAGGACCAGTTTCTTTGCTTTCGAAGATGCAATTAATGATTGGTGCGACCTTACAGATTGGAACCTGAATTGAGGAACGGATTAGAAGGTGAAGCATCTCAGTACAAAAGACTACTGAACAGAGAGTTGTTGAGAGACCCAAATGACGGCGCGAGCTATTTCAAAAGATTCTTGCGACCACATTTCATCAAGGGATCCCAAACAGTGATCTTGTATCGATTCATGCAGTTCATGAAACACAACAGAGGTACGATGGATTTTCAAAAATGGATGACTAGATTTCAACTTACTGGAAGTAGACTTATTGGGTCTTGGATGGATCTCTTTCCAGATTTGGAGACCAACAGTCCGGAAGCAATTGCATATGTTGCACGACGTCGTCAAGAACATGAAGCCCGACAAGCTGAACTTGCAGGCATTGCAGCAACATGTCAATGTACCTTGGACAGATGAACTGGCATTGGCAGCATTCATGCAACTCAACGCAGACAGAAGATCACAACAGAGATTGGCATTTCCCTTGGGTGACAACTTGTCAGCATTGATTCTTGTAAGTCTGGCAGATTGATGCAAGATCAGAGAAACACACTCACAAGTATCATGACACATCGTGGAAGAACATTAGATCAGTATAATGTGCAAGAACTCACAGATCTATTCCTGGAAATGTTTTGCACTACGAGAATTCTATGATGCAACCCTCTGGCATTGGACAGAGAAGACCTTTCCTCGTTCTCGAAGAAGGTGAATTAGAAGGAACCGACGGCGATTGGGCCGAAGACAGGGTGGTCCCGGTTCGTTTTTGGCGATTTCGATTCCATTCCTTATATAGATTTTAAAGAATTGATTTCAAAAGAATTCGTTTTCGATTCCGTCATCCGCGATTCGGATATCGATTCGGTTCGCAGCGGTTCGGGTCTTGTGGGGAGTAAGTTCGTAAATATTACGGGATTCTTGACTCATTTCGATTAGATAGTTTTCGGTTCCATATGGTTACACACATACAATATTCTAGACGCCAATAGTTTTAATATATAATCCTAGCTTCGGACGAAGAACGGCTGGATGCCAAGGCGGGATAGGGAATTATTAATTCAGATTGCTGGCTTGGAAAGCGACTCAAGGTCTGGAAGCTTCAAAGGATTAGATAAATAAGCCACTGAATGTTCCCATACATATGTACATACAGACATACAAACATAGATACAAAGATACATTGATACACACATACATGCAGACGTACATACGTACATACATACATACCTACATACCTACATCTACATACCTGCATACCTGCATACCTGCATTCCAAACATGTCCCTTCTGGGGGTCTGAAACTGGTCTGAAACTGGTCTGAAACTGGTCTGAAACCCCATCTGAGCCTTCAACTGTGACCAGGGGAAAGGGAGAGCCAATCATACAGGAGCTTTTCCCACAAAAACGTACATGCATTCTCACATATTTACAGGCTTACATACTTACTTACATACATACATACATGCATACATGCATACATACTTACATACTTACATACATACAAACATATATACATACATACATACTTTTCCCCCTTGGTAGCACATCTTTCCCCTTTGAATGCACGTTTTCTGGTTTTTCGCGCGTTCAAGGGAAAAATATGTGCAACCAAGGGGAAAAACCTCGCTTCATACATGCATACGTAGATACAAACATACATACATACATACATACATACGTAGATACCTACATACATACATACCTACATACCTACATACCTACATACCTACATACCTTCATACCTTCATACCTGCATTCCAAACATGTCCCTTCTGGGGGTCTGAAACTGGTCTGAAACTGGTCTGAAACTGGTCTGAAACTGGTCTGAAACTGGTCTGAAAGCCCCATCTGAGCCTTCAACTGTGACCAGGGGGAAAGGGAGAGCCAATCATACAGGAGCGTTTCCGATTTTTTTCCTCTATACATTGTTTTAGGACTTGTCTCAGGATTTTTTGAAAAATATTGTTTCAAGATTGGTATCAGGATGGAACCTCCAAGAAACATCTAAAAACCTGAGGTTCCACTTTGGACCTAAACAGGTGTTGTATGTATACAGGAGCTTCTCCCACAAAAACGTACATACATACATACATACATACGTACATTCATACATACCTTTCCCCCTTGGTAGCACATCTTTTCCCCTTGAATGCACGTTTTCTGGCTTTTCGCGCGTTCAAGGGAAAAATATGTGCAACCAAGGGGAAAAACCTCGCTTCATACATGCATACATACATACCTACATACCTACATACCTACATACCTACATACCTACATACCTACATACCTACATACCTACATACCTACATACCTGCATACCTACATACCTACATACTTACATACCTGCATTCCAAACATGTCCCTTCTGGGGTTCTGAAACTGGTCTGAAACTGGTCTGAAGCCCCCATCTGAGCCTTCAACTGTGACCAGGGGAAGGGAGAGCCAATCGTACAGGAGCTTCTCCCACAAAAACGTACATACATACATACATACGTACATTCATACATACCTTTCCCCCTTGGTAGCACATCTTTTCCCCTTGAATGCACGTTTTCTGGCTTTTCGTGCGTTCAAGGGGAAAATATGTGCAACCAAGGGGAACTAGACGACGGTTGGCCCGAGAGCGAAAAAGATGTTTTTCAAGCAGCTCTGAGGATGGTAGTCGTAAAAGATAGTCGGTGAATGGTTGGTGAATTTTTTATGAGCTATGGAGGGATAAGGTGTGAAAAGTAAGATTGATTAAGAAGAGGATACTTGGTAAAGGGCATCAGATGACACGTGTCTTGCAACCACAGAGAGACATAGATAGAGAGAAAGAGGGGGGAGAGAGAGAGAGAGAATGAAAGGGAGATAGAAAGAAAACATGAAGAAATATAATGTGAGCAACAAAAGTGCACAGGAGGCTCGGTACCATGATGCTACGAATGACATGTGTTATCTCATTTTACTATGGTAATTCCTACACACATTGCCGAAAAAGCTCGGTACCATCATTCCGTGGATGTGAAGAAACGCGACGCTTTTATACAGAGACGCTTTTACACACAGAAGCTTTTACACACAGACGCTTTTTCACACAGACGCTTTTACACACAGACGCTTTTACACACAGACGCTTTTACATACAGACCCTTTTACACACAGACCCTTTTACACACAGACGATTTTACACACAGAAGCTTTTACACACAGAAGCTTTTACACACAGAAGCTTTCATACACAGACTCCTTTACACACAGACGCTTTTACACACAGAAGCTTTTACACACAGAAGCTTTTACACACAGACGCTTTTTCACACAGACGCTTTTACACACAGACGCTTTTACACACAGACGCTTTTACATACAGACCCTTTTACACACAGACGATTTTACACACAGACGCTTTTACATACAGACCCTTTTGCACACAGACCCTTTTACACACAGACGCTTTTACACACAGAAGCTTTTACACACAGAAGCTTTTACACACAGAAGCTTTTACACACAGACCCTTTTACACACAGACGCTTTTACACACAGAAGCTTTTACACACAGAAGCTTTTACACACAGAAGCTCTTACACACAGAGGCTTTTACACACAGACTCCTTTACACACAGTCGCTTTTACACACAGACGCTTTTGCATACAGACCCTCTTACACACAGACCCTTTTACACACAGAAGCTTTTACACACAGAAGCTTTTACACACAGGAACTCCGTAAGGAACGCGATGAGATTCGATATGGTGATGAAGATGTATACGCGCCTTGATGAACCTAAGTGGCCTTACGAGATCGGACGCCACACGTGCTGACAGGGTGAACTTGCCAACATGATACACATTCCAGTTCAAAGGACTCTCAAAACATACCAAGGATGACAGCTTGTCAAAAGTTTCAAACTTCTTTGCAGGTACACAGTTGGACGTCTCCAACTGCTTCCCATGACATCACTAGCTTCGTTGGCCAGCGTCGTGATGCCATGCGCTGGCCCCCTGCTACTGGTTCTTAATTTATCAAAATTCGGATCTCGCAAACTGAAAGCTCGCAGAAATGAATTCTTGCAAAATTAATTACCGCAAACTGAATCTCGCCAAACTGACACACATAAATGAAATCCGGGAGATGCTACTGCCTCCAAGATCGAAGCTCAATACGACATGTGAATGGCGCCAAATAAATAACTTCGGCTTGAATGGATAGCCGTTTACACACACACACAAGGCCCCTCACGGGGCGTTATTGAACGAAGGTCATAAGGTGGTGTGGGTTCCAGGACGGAAGAGTTTTAAGGTCCCGGACGGTGGAATTTCTAAGGTCGCGGCCGTCCATGACACAAGAAAACTAAGGTTCTCACAAATACTGAGTATCCCGAATCGTCACTCTCCTGTCGCTTAGTCGTTAATCGTGACAAATCGTCGATCTCCTGTCGATTGGACTTACAATTGTCACGGGCCCGCTGTATGTCTCATGAAAACGTTGTCAAGAGACACCTTTATTGAGCCGTAGACTGTCAACCCTGATTTCTCAGCGCCCGACGCACTTGGCCACTTGATCTATTAAAATGCTAGAGATTGCACAGAAAGCTGAAATCAAATTGTTACAAGTGCAGATATGGCCAAATTGCTAGAGGTTGCACAGACAGCAAATATCAAGTTGTCACAAGAGTACTGACGGTGGAAATGCCATGGAAGTAATTTATCTAAAAATGATAATGAACTGGTTGACAAACTGCAAATTTAACTGTGTAAAACTGAAAGACGGAGAACGTTGGGCAGACATGAAACTGTGAATCAAAGCAAGGTGATTTACACTCTGACCAGAGAGAGGAGCAGATACTTTTTTCATCAGCGACACCAACAAAAGAAATTCGTATTGATGGGATTGTGGAATCAGTCGATGTAGTACATGTCGAATCTGTCTTCGATTTGTCGGAGTAAATAGTGCTGGATCTCGAGTGAACATCAATCCCAATAAATCTTGAATCTGAGTAAGGCGAAGACGAGCGGGAAACACATTAGTACAAATCAAACGAATTCTCGCTAGAAGTCCACTCAAGACTTGGCCTGACGGACCCGCACTTCTTGTCGACCGAAGACTCTTTTTCCAGGGTAAGATCATGGTAATGCTGCGTTGTGGCAATGAAATAGAAAAACCCAAAGCCTCGTCACCTTCAACAGTTTCGAGCATGATAGGAGGTGTGTAGAATGACAAGTTCCAGAATAGTTGAACCGACAATGTTTGAAAGGTCTGTCGAGGAGTGATCAAGAGCCGGTTGTCCACGTATCGATGAGCTAACGACCACTCTGATTGCACAGATCCATAAATTTCACAGAAAATGAATTCTCTTTGCGAAGCAACTGCTGAACACAGAATGGGGGCCCATTGGCTGCCCATGGAAGACCCGCGTGTTTGCTGAAAGACTTGTACTCCAACCGAAAAGAAGGAATGATCAAGCAAGAAACGGACCAGATCAGGAATATGTCCTAATTGGATTGATACATACTGGGTGGTGTTCGATCTGTACCTGCCTTGAAAAATACGCAAGGTACGTTCAAGTTTCTGGGTATGTGCTTGCATAATGGTATCCAGACCATCTGGGCAATTCATATTGGCATATCTGGAAACAGCAAATTCAATCGCACCGCAAATTCGATTATGTTCAACTTGGTTGTAAAAACCTGCAATATCTGTCTGGGACAAATGATAATCTTCTGTAGCCAGGTCACCTCGACAAAAAAAATGCTGGATTCCTGACAAGACAGCATGTACATCACGATAATGAAGGATGGAAGCATAGACAGTTTGTAAAATTCCGGTAAGTACCACGGACAAAGCGGCTCCCAGTTTCCGTGGCCACGCTTTGCTGTAATTGACAATCGGCCGGGCCTTTTGCCACTGTCGTGAAGGTTTGGGTAAAATGTACCCGGTGCTCAAACGAGAATTTTTGAAATCTAACCCCCATGAGTAGGTATTCTTTATCCATTCAGGCAGAGAATACTGAATGTTTTTCAACACTTGATTGCTGGGTTGGACACATTGTCGAAAAATCTTAGTGTCCAAGAAAGTTTTCTTCAACAATTCATGCCATTGTGCCGGGCAGTGTAACGTCAAGGTTGATGGAAAATGATCCGCTGGAGAAGTGACATGGCATGAAAGGGAAGAACATGTGCGGTAAATCATTGCAACCGTCCATGTGGAAGTAGAGGATTCTTGACGCAAAAATTCTTCAAATTCCTGAATCAACATAGCTTGCCAGTATTGCATCAGGTTGGATGGGAGTTTCCACCGTTGAAGAAATTTGTCAAACTCCACTGTATTATGTGTCAAACATTTCTTTTTCGACGGAGCCAATTCATCATTCATATTTGCTTGAAAGAGGGTCTCCTTGCCTGCCTCACTTGCCATGCAGGAAATATGTGTGGTATGACGTTGTTGTTGCTGAACCACTTGAGGGAAACGAGAACATGAGCAAGTAGGTTGTTGGTCAGGGTGCCAGAACTTCAGTTTTTGTCGAAAATTGTAGCAGAATGTTCCCAGCGTCCTGCCTTTGACGAATACAAGAGGTGCCCGAACTTTGTGGAGAGGTGGAAACTGAGCTCGGTACTGATATGTCATACCCAACAACCAACCATTTTCGAACATTGAAGGCCATCTCGTCATTCACAACCCACAGTCGAATGGGTATGTTGTTGGGTGGTGCATCCGAATGTCGAAATTGTAAGATCAGTTTCAGTTGTGATTTAGCTCGAGTCCGGAATGGTTCTGCGATGTGCTTTGCATAGCGAAATAGAGCAAAACAAAACCAAGTATCAACTTGGTTAGATCGTAAAAACTTTGACGTTTCAAATTTCAGCAAAGAATCAGAGCCTAACAAATACAATAACTTGAATCGTTGAGAGACAAACTGGAAACGAGTCACCATCAGATCAGATCGAAGTTGTGTAGGACGAACGCGGTATCGTCGTACCCACTTGGCTGACGAATGAATGTAAGGGTTGGCTGCAGTTGGACCATATAACTGTTTGCCAACTCGAGCTTTTTTCAATTGTGGATTGATCCAAGGCGAATTGTGCTCAGGGCGTAACACATATTGTAACGACGATTCTTCACTTTGCAGCTGATGAACGTCACAATGTTTGACCGGAAAAATTGCAAACTCATGAAAATCCTGAAAATGATGCCACAGTTTCAACGCAGGTTCAAAATACGCCAATCGGTCAGTTTCTAATTGACGATATTTTCTAACTCGAGTTTGTTCTCGATGAAACACGTCGTATTCAGTGCTTCCAATATAGAAAAGTGCATGTTTTGCTGATATCTTCATGTACACTGTTGTGGATTGAGTCCACCATTCCCATGACACCATGGATGGTATGTCCAAAAATTGAAAAATAGAAAGGATGCGCCGATGTTGTTGAGTCCACGAATTCAAATGAAACGATGCAATAGTCCACTGAGCTTGAATCCACAACAGAATTTTCTGACAGACCCATGGGATGAACAAACTAGAACTCAAAATTTCAGCGATCACCTGAGATCCCATAGGCAACAGCTGTCTACAACGCTTTTGTGAAATCCGATGCCGCTGTGAATGGTTTTCCCCTCGTCCCCGAGGGAACTGTACTTGAGTCCCCGGAAGCCCCCATCAGTCTTTTAGAACCTGCACGGCCGCCAAAATCCTGAACTGCTGTTCCATGTTAGCTTTGGCAAGAGTAGTGCTAGACAAACCCCAATCTGACAAAATGCTCTCAATGCTCGGACGTGTTCCTGCGTCCAAGGATTCATACTCTTGTTTGATCTCTCTGATGATGCCTTCGAGCTGATCCTTGCGGTCTTTCCGAATTGTCTTGTTGATCCACTGCGTCACTGCACCTTGATTGCCGCCTGATGGTGGCTGTGTGCCTAAAATGCAGGGAGCATGCGTCGAACGACGAAATTGCTGAAGGGGAATGGCCGGTGCACTCTTCTCACCTGGTGGTGCACTAGGAGGGTTTCTACCGAACATCTGTGGAAGGGACAGTTCTGATGTCTTTGGATTCGAAGTCAATTCCTGTCCCTTCTGTTGACGAAGTTTCTCATTTTCAACCTTGAGTGCCTCAATCTGTTCCAAGAACTTCTGGTTCTTGTCGACTGGAAGATATTGACGAAGATGTTGAACAATGTCATCACACATGGCTTGAACGGCCTGCTGTTTGACAGTCCAATCAGTCAAATCCTCTGAGGAAGAATTGAAATGGGCAACTAACTTTTGGGTATCAATTTCGGATTGCAGTTTGTAAAATGACTTAGTCAATGTGGAAGCAATCATGGCCTCTAGACGACTACGAAACAATTCAAATGCAGTGTATCGACCGTTCGCAATGAGTCTCAAACCCCAATTTGACATACCTCCCGGAATGACATCCACGACCTTGACTTGATCCACTGGAACACCCACCAAACTGGCTTTGCGAGACCACCGTGTCGACTCTACCGTACGTGGCAGTGATAAGCCGTACACCTGATTGACGTCGTAATGTGAGCTGCTGCTCTTCCATGTACTGGGAATGTCCTGACGATCCTGACTTGGAGAACGATTTCGATGAGACCTGTCTGACATGCGTCTGGATTGGCGTCGAATGGACCGACTGCGGTGTCTGTCATGTCGTTCACTGTGCCGACGTTTTCAACTGAGGCTACGAGAATCCCTGCCCATTGTAAAAAGTGTCGGGGAATACTAGGTTTGATTGGTCAAATAGCTACCCGGAAAGTGAAATGGAGAGAAACGAGTTGTGGCAATTTGTACATGATTGTCCAATCAGCTTGAAACCAAAAATGAACAAACTTCATCACTCGCATGTAAGCATCCTGTAACAATCTGACATCACTCTTATTCCTACTGCAAGGCTATACACACTGAACGATCTGATGATGAATGAAGATGAAATATCAGAAGAAATAAGCTCCTTTTTTATCTAGACCACTTGCAATGCCAGTAAAGATTAGACTGAACAATGGAAGTCTAAAAACTCTCACGTAAACTTCCACTCCTGCCGTCATCTGCAGTTTGGTCGAACGATCCTCCGAACCCGATTGTAAATGCAGCGCCTCAGTCATTGGCTTGAATTGAATGACAAGTGGAGAGTTCACCCGCCTGGAAGCGTCCGTCAGTCGATGAAGACACCCACTGCATGAATTGTGACAAATGAGATCTGAGTGCCCATCGTTGATCGGTCCCATGGACAGCGTCAACTAAGTGCGTCCAACCATGATCAGCGTACACGCCACCACTTCCGACGTGATGGTGACTCTGTCTTGCCCGAGCTAACACAAACACTGCCACCGGCCTTGCTGTCTTTTGTCCCCCATACTTGGCTGCAATGGCACTGGCATGAAGAATATGAGCCGATGTGTAGCCTGATTCACCTGGTTTGTCGATCATACATGCACGACAATAGAAAGTGCATGGTGCCACTCATGAGTCATCATTAATGTCACAAGCCGATGGACGGAGAAGGCCTGTACGAACGGCTTCTCCCATGGACCATACATTTGTGTTATGGGCAAAGGAAAAGATGTGAGTGAATTGGGATTCATCTGAGGTCTTCCAAATTGAAGGTGTCAACCATGCCACCACTACCACTGGTACCCGATTTTGGTGGAGCACTTCGCACTTGCGAATGAGAAATCGATTCTTCGGACACAACAACACAGATCGAAGGAGAAATTCATACGCCGATTGAATGGAAGAGCGCGCTGGATTTGGGACAGTGTCACACTGCACTTGTGATGTCTGTTGCTGATACCATTGAAACAACTCAGCATCTTGGAGAACATCTCCTTGAGTATAATATCGAGCATCTTGTTGATATTTCAGGAGATTTGGTTGCCGACTTTGAGTCTTCGGATCTTCAATAATCAAGTCGGGTTCGAAAGCATTTTTGATTCTCTGAGGATCATTGGCTACAAGTGGTAGAGGCAAAGACCGTCGATATGTCGGTTCTCCTTCTGTAGCAACTCACTATCACTATTGAACCGAGCGATCGATGGAGTGACCCATGCAACCTTTTCCCCATGTAAACGGCGACGAATGAATGGATGTGGAACTTCAAACACTTCATACATAGACAAGTTCGCACGGCCAATTGTGGTGGTCATTCCTAATTGAAGATCTGACTGAAGTAATGGCGGATTAACTTCATACCAAAGTGTCTGACCAAACCATTCCATGGTGTGTCGTCCCATGAGTGACGATGCATCACTCTTTGGCCTGGGTTCTAAATCTTGAGCATTCAAACTCAATGACAACACAAGTTGTCTTGACTTGGACGGATCTAATTTGTTTGGTGGAAACTGAGTTTGCTTGGGCACTGATGCAACACGATCTTTCTGGGGTGTGTTGTGGGATGTCTCCACAGTTCGTTCGGATTTGTGTTGCTTTGACCTTGACCTCTCACGTCTTCTGGACCGATCATGACGACGAGAACTATCACGGTGTCGTCGAAGAGATGAGTGAGTAGGACGAGCTGATCTGCGAAGTGGTGAGCGGGACTGTCGATGATGAGTGATTGATCGTTGGTCACGTCTGTCACCTGCAGGTTCTAATGCCATCGATGTGTCTAAGGCCCAGGCTGGGAGCGACCGATTCGAACGTGGATCAATCTGTACGTTGATGGGACGACTACTTGATCCCATAACAAAGTGTGTCATGGCCTGGAACTGTTGCATCTGAAGTTGCAACAATTGATGAATCTGTCCTTGCTGCATCTGTTGACCTTCCAGCACTTGAGTCAAAAGGTGCTGTTGTTGATTGATCATGGTCATCAGTTGACGGTCACGATTGTCTCTTTCCTGTGAGACCAACTGTTCAATACTTGGAGGGATACAACCCGAAGCTAACGGTTCAGGTGGAGGTGGACTGGCAGATTTTGCAAAAGCCCACGAAGGAATCGAGGAATTGGACATGGCTTCGTCCCCCGCTAGTGTCAGTCAAAATTATTAGTCAAGATTATACACATAATAACTATGCAACATGCAAAATTTCACAAATTGACTTGCGAAAGTTCATAAAAAGAAACTGTGAACTCCATGAAACAAGGGAGTTTCAAATCGTGACTGACATAAGGCAAGATATTCAATGATCGCTTAGCAGTGGATAGTTCCATGTGAATCTTGAACGACAGTGACAGGGATAGAACTCAAACAAGGAAAGGTAGTTCAACGAAACTGTGCAATCCAGCTTGCAGACGATCCAGCCTTGACTGTCTCTGAAAATAATTGTGGCGTCTTTTGATCGTTCTTTTGATCCGGCCTATTGGATCGCTTTGCTGATGTTGTCATCAGGTAAGAAAACACATTGCGCACTACTCTCATTTCGATCACGGAATTGCCTGCACTTGAAATGATAGACATTAGTAAGAATGTCAAGATAAGTGAAATATTCACTCCGAATACAAGATCATTGTTAAAACTTGAAACACAAAATGTTATCAGCAAACAAAACGGGGAAACCACAATGGAGTTCCAAAAGTCCAGAACCTTTTCTGAGATTGACTCAGGCTACCACAGGGCCACGACGATTATAGAAACTCCGCCTTATGGCTACTCCGCCTTATGGCTTCTCCGCCTTATGGCTGCTTCATCAGTGCCACTAGGCAGTACTTCCGTGCCGACTTACAACCCACCTCGGTTCGCGACACTGACTTCCACTACACTCTGGGTGTAGACTACTCCGGCCCTGGGTTTCCCCCGGCTCTCTGCCCTGTGAGACTGCACAGTCAAGTTTCTATGCCAGGGGAACCCGACAGACGGTACGCTCGATCTAGAGCAAGTACCCGAAGCACACTGAGATATGGTTCCGTAAGGAACGCGATGAGATTGGATATGGTGATGAAGATGTATACGCCTTGATGAACCTAAGTGGCCTTACGAGATCGGACGCCACACGTGCTGACAGGGCGAACTTGCCAACATGATACACATTCCAGTTCAAAGGACTCTCAAAACATACCAAGGATGACAGCTTGTCAAAAGTTTCAAACTTCTTTGCAGGTACACAGTTGGACGTCTCCAACTGCTTCCCATGACATCACTAGCTTCGTTGGCCAGCGTCGTGATGCCATGCGCTGGCCCCCTGCTACTGGTTCTTAATTTATCAAAATTCGGATCTCGCAAACTGAAAGCTCGCAGAAATGAATTCTTGCAAAATTAATTGCCGCAAACTGAATCTCGCCAAACTGACACACATAAATGAAATCCGGGAGATGCTGCTGCCTCCAAGATCGAAGCTCAATACGACATGTGAATGACGACAAATAAATAACTTCGGCTTGAATGGATAGCCGTTTACACACACACACAAAAAAAACAAGGGGGGCCTGAGAACCCAAAAGCAAAACGACAGCAAACAAATTTGAGTAATACTGATAATTGGTTTATTTCTTTTTCGCCTCTTGCCAGCTTCTTTTTAGAAAATGAACATTATGGACGCATTCACTGCAAATTTCATTTTTCCCCACCTGCCAGGTGAGGGTTGTTAGATTTTATCAGAGTTGTTCTCCTCGGCTAGCTGTCCTCCTCGTCCTCGTCCTCCGCCTTCTCCTCCTCCTCTGCCTCCTCCTCCAGTTTCTCCTCGATCATGTCTGCATCAACTTCCACCTCAACTTCCGCCTTGCCAACTCTTCGCCAAGCTCTTTGCCAACTTCCCAGCTCAGTGTGAACCGGTGGACCTCAACCTGGGACCAAACCAGCTCAGTGTGCACCGCTGGACCTCAACCTGGGACCTTCCCAGCTCAGTGTGCACTGCTGGACCTCAACGGCCAGATAGAATACCAGAAGATATGCCAGATAGAGTGTTAGAAGATATGTCAGATAGAATGCCAGAAGATATGCCAGAACATATTGCAGAAGATATGCCAGGTAGAATGCCAGAAGATATGCCAGATAGGATGCCAGAAGATATGCTAGATAAAATGCCAGAAGATATGTCAGATAGAATGCCAGAAGATTTGCCAGTAACAAAACGAATAAATGTCATGGTGGGGATAACTCGAAGTAAAGTAATTTCAGCTCTGCGCGGAAACATTGAGTGACAGTGTGCACTAGCCAAGCAAGCTCATTTGAGCACGGTCATGCGACGGCGGCTGATTTCCAAATCAACCTCTCCTTTCCTTTCCCTTCCTTCCCTTCCTTTCCCGTCCTTTCCCTTCCTTTCCCTTCCTTTTCCGTCCTTTCCCTTCCTTTGCCTTTCTTTCCCTTTCTTTCCCTTCCTTTCCCTTTCTTTCCGTTCCTTTCCCGTCCTTTCCATTCCTTTCCCTTCCTTTCCCTTCCTGTCCCTTCCGTTCCCTTCCTTTCCCTTTCTTTCCCGAATGCGTAGCAAGGGTTCCCGTTGCCGAACCGTCCGCAACCACTCGCAACCGTCCGCGCGATTGCTATATGGCCGTGCCTCTGGTAAGTTCTCCAGAAGGGGTAATTTGTGCGTTTCGCGTGGCAGGCGTGGCACTTCGTGACATTCAGACGTGTTTTGTAACGTGTCGAAAGTCATTTTATGTGACATGCGCAATACTTTTGCGACGTTTTCAGAAAATGCGTTGCAGTTTTCGTGGCAGGCGCAGCACTTTGGACGTGTCCATCGTCATTTTGCGTGGCAGGCGCAGCACTTTAGACGCGTCGTGTTGCGTGTTTTTTTCGAATCGCATTGGCAGGGCTGTGTCAAGTGGCGACAAGGTGCAGATTCCGTGACGTGGCATTTTGTGAGATGTGCTGAAAATTGACGGAAGCCTCCCACGAAACATCGATTTTGAGGTAGCAAATTTAAAGGCTCGTACGAAAACTCGTAGGAAAACGTCAATTTTGAAGCTACAAAGTGTGAAAAGTGGAGGAAGTCTCGCAAGAAAGGCTCGTTTTGATGCTCCCACATCTCTCAACTCAAGTCTCTGGTTTTCCTGTGGCGTCACCGTGTCTATGGGGGAAGCTGCAAAATCTCTCCTTTTCCAAGGTTTCCAAGCAGGTTGTCATGTCGTTTTGCGTGGCAGGGGTGGCAATTTACACTCTACACTCCGCACTCTACACTCCACACTGCACACTCTACACTCCACCACACTCTACACTTTGCACACTTCTCACTCCACACTTTACACTTTACACTCTACACGCCACACTCCACACTCGACACTTTCCACTCCACACTCTACACTCCACACTTTACACTCCACAATTTACACTCTACACTCCTCACACCACACTCTACACTTTACACTTTGCACTTTCCACTCCCCCTTCACACTCTACACTTTACACTCTACACTCCACAATTTACACTTTGGACTCCACACTTTAAACTTTGCACTCCACACTTTACACTCCTACACACTCCACACTCTACACCCCACACTCCACCACACTCCACACTCTACACCCCACACTCCACCACACTCCACACTTTACACTCCACACTCGACAAACTACACTTTCCACTCCACACTTTACACTCCACACTCCTCACTCCACAATTTACACTTTACACTCCTCACTCCACAATTTACACTTTACACTCCTCACTCCACACTCTACACTTTACACTTTGCACTCCTCACTCCACACTGTATACTCCACACTTTACTCTCCACACTCCTCACTCTACACTTTACGCTGTACACTTTACACTCTACACTCCACACTTTACATGTGAGACTCCTCACTCCACACTTTACATTTTACACTCCTCACTCCACACTTTACACTCCACACTTCACACTCTACACTTTACACTCCATACTCTACACTTCACATTTTTCACTCCACACTTTACATTTTACACTCCTCACTCCACGCTTTACACTCCGCACTCCACACTTCCCACTTTACACTCCACACTCTACACTTTACACTCCACACTTTACACTCCACACTTCACACTCTACAGTTTCCACTCCACACTCTACACTCTACACTTTACACTCCACACTCCTCACTCCTCACTCCACACTTTATACTTTACACTCCACACTTCACACTTTACACTCCTCACTCCACACTTTACACTCCACACTCCACACTTTACACTCTACACTTTACACTCTACACTTTAAACTCTACACTCCACACTTTGCACTCCACGCTTTCCTCTCCACGCTTTTACGCTCCACACACCAAAGTCTACACTTTACACGCCACACTCCACACTTTACCCACTGCACACTCCACACTTTACACTCCACACTCCTCACTCCACACTTTACACTCCACACTTCCCACTTTACACTCCACACTCCGCACTCTACACTTTACACTCTACACTCCACACTCTACACTGTCCGCTCCACACTACAGACTGGTAACAGTGGAAATATGTATATACAAGACTGTTCAAATAAACTATTGCAGAAAATTGTTCTGAGTGACTGCATATCCATTAACATACGTGTGAGCATTCGGGTTCGTGGGCTGCATCTTGTTCTTCTCCCCACCCATTTCCAGCCACTCCCTTGCACCCACGCCGTCCGCAGCCATCCGCGCAATTCTCCGCACCCAGTTCCCGTCCGCAGCCGCGCGCGCAGCCGAGCTCGCTGATCTCCAGCGGCTTCTTCTCCCTACCCATTTCCAGCCACTCCCTTGCACCCACGCCGTCCGCAGCCGTCCGCGCAATTCTCCGCAGCCATTTCCCGTCCGCAGCCGCGCGCGCAGCCGAGCTCGCTGATCTCCAGCGGCTTCTTCTCCCTACCAATTTCCAGCCACTCCGTTGCACCCACGCCAACCGCAGCCGTCCGCGCAATTCTCCCCACCCATTTGCCGTCCGCAGCCGTCCGCGCAGCCAAGCTCGCTCATCACCAGCGGCTTCTTTTCCCCACCCATTTCCAGCCACTCCCTTGCACCTAGCCGTCCGCAGCCGTCCGCGCAATTCTCCGCAGCCATTTCCCGTCCGCAGCCGCGCGCGCAGCCGAGCTCGCTGATCTCCAGCGGCTTCTTCTCCCTACCAATTTCCAGCCACTCCCTGGCACCCACGCCAACCGCAGCCGTCCGCGCAATTCTCCCCACCCATTTGCCGTCCGCAGCCGTCCGCGCAGCCAAGCTCGCTCATCACCAGCGGCTTCTTTTCCCCACCCATTTCCAGCCACTCCCTTGCACCCACGCCGTCCGCAGCCGTCCGCGCAGCCACGCTCGCTCATCACCAGCGGCTTCTTCTCCCCACCCATTTCCAGCCACTCCGTTGCATGCACGCCGTCCGCAGCCGTCCGCCAATTCTCCGCGGACATTTCCCGTCCGCAGCCGTCCGCGCAGCCAAGCTCGCTGATCTCCAGCGGCTTCTTCTCCCCACCAATTTCCAGCCACTCCCTGGCACCCACGCCGTCCGCAGCCGTCCGCGCAATTCTCTCCACCCATTTGCCGTCCGCAGCCGTCCGCGCAGCCAAGCTCGCTCATCACCAGCGGCTTCTTCTCCGCACCCATAATTTCCAGCCACTCCGTTGCACCCACGCCATCCGCAGCCGTCTGCGCAGTTCTCCGCACCCTTTTCCCGTCCGCAGCCGTCCGCGCAGCCAAGCTCGCTCATCACCAGCGGCTGCTTCTTCTCCCCACCCATTTCCAGCCACTCCCTGGCACCCACGCCGTCCGCAGCCGTCCGCAGCCGTCCGCGCAATTCTCCGCACCCATTTCCCGTCCGCAGCCGTCCGCGCAGCCAAGCTCGCTCATCACCAGCGGCTTCTTCTCCCCAAGCATTTCCAGCCACCCTTGCACCCACGCCGTCCGCAGCCGTCCGCGCAATTCTCCGCACCCAGTTCCCGTCCGCAGCCGTCCGCGCAGCCAAGCTCGCTCATCCCCATCGCTTCTTCTCCCCACCTATTTCCAGCCACTCCCTGGCACCCACGCCGTCCGCAGCCGTCCGCGCAATTCTCCGCACCCATTTCCCGTCCGCAGCCGTCCGCGCAGCCACGCTCGTTCATCACCAGCGGCTTCTTCTCCCTACCCATTTCCAGCCACTCCCTTACACCCACGCCGTCCGCAGCCGTCCGCGCAATTCTCCGCAGCCATTTCCCGTCCGCAGCCGTCCGCGCAGCCAAGCTCGCTGATCTCCAGCAGCTTCTTCTCCCCACACCCATTTCCAGCCACTCCCTGGCACTCAGGCCGTCCGCAGCCGTCCGCGCAGCCAAGCTCGCTGATCTCCAGCAGCTCTTCCTCCCCCCACCCATTTCCAGCCACTCCCTGGCACCCAGGCCGTCCGCAGCCGTCCGCGCAGCCAAGCTCGCTGATCTCCAGCGGCTTCTTCTCCCCACCCATTTCCAGCCACTCCCTGGCACCCACGCCGTCCGCAGTCCGCGCAATTCTCCGCACCCATTTGCCGTCCACACTCATCACCAACGGCTTCTTCTCCCCACCATTCCCCATTTCCAGCCAATCCCTTGCACCCACGCCGTTCGCAGCCGTCCGCGCAATTCTCCGAAGCCATTTCCCGTCCGCAGCCGCGCGCGCAGCCAAGCTCGCTGATCTCCAGCGGCTTCTTCTTCCTACCCATTTCCAGCCACTCCCTGGCACCCACGCCGTCCGCGCAATTCTCCCCACCCATTTGCCGTCCGCAGCCGCCGCGCAGCCAAGCTCGCTCATCCCCAGCGGCTTCCTCTCCCAAACCATTTCCAGCCACTCCCTTGCACCCACGCCGTCCGCAGCCGTCCGCGCAATTCTCCGCACCCTTCCCGTCCGCAACCGTCCGCGCAGCCAAGCTCGCTGATCTCCAGCGGCTTCTTCTCCCCACCCATTTCCAGTACTTGGAGGCTCGGGGGTGGTTATAAGCACATAGGGGACATACTAGGTACATACGGCACTTACTATTGGGATACAGAGCTTACAGTATGTCACTTAGCGGACTTACTGGGACAGCACTTAGCGCGCTTACGTAAGTGGCTTACAGCACTTACCTAAGTCCGCGAGCGCTTTTGTGTTTCCGCAAAACTCGATTTGGATTTTTGTGTTTCCACGAAAACATGCAACGGAATTTTGTGTTTCCACCAAAACCCCATTCAGAATTTTTGTGTTTCCACCAAATGTGAAACGGGATTTTGTGTTTCCACAAATTTTTGTAAGTGCACTTAGCCTAGATACGTAAGTAGCGTAAATCCTTTACAGGACTTAGGCCACTTAGGGCTTAAGCTGCCTATCTCACTTAGCCCACATAGGCTAAGTGGTTAGCCAAGTGCCATACGTCGCGTAATCATTTATGCAACATAATATATTATAGTTAGCCCAAAACTGTAACTACTTACGTAAGTGACTTAGAGACAGCACCCCGCTTAGCACCACTTATAAGGTAACTTAGCACCACTTATAAGGTAGGTTACAGCACTTAGTAATCTTAAGTAGGTTATATAAGTGCTCTAACCTTGCTATGTACTTATAACCGCCCCCGGCCCTCCAAGTACTCCCTGGCACCCACGCCGTCCGCAGCCGTCGGCGCAATTCTCCCCACCCATTTGCCGTCCGCAGCCGTCCGCGCAGCCAAGCTCGCCCATCCCCAGCGGCTTCTTCTCCCCACCCATTTCCAGTGCGCAGCCAAGCTCGCTCATCACCAGCGGCTTCTTCTCCCCACCAATTTCCAGCCACTCCCTCGCACCCACGCCGTCCGCAGCCGTCCGCGCAATTCTCCGCGCAGCCAAGCTCGCTCATCACCAGCGGCTTCTTCTCCCCAAGCATTTCCAGCACCCACGCCGTCCGCAGCCGTCCGCGCAATTCTCCGCACCCAGTTGCCGTCCGCAGCCGTCCGCGCAGCCAAGCTCGCTGATCTCCAGCGGCTTCTTCTCCCCACCAATTTCCAGCCACTCCCTGGCACCCACGCCGTCCGCAGCCGTCTGCGCAGTTCTCCGCACCCTTTTCCCGTCCGCAGCAGCCGCGCAGCCAAGCTCGCTCATCACCAGCGGCTTCTTCTCCCCACCCATTTCCAGCCACTCCCTGGCACCCACGCCGTCCGCAGCTGTCCGCGCAATTCTCCGCACCCATTTGCTGTCCACGCTCAGTCACCAACGGCTTCTTCTCCCGACCATTCCCCACCCATTTCCAGCAAATCCCTTGCACCCACGCCGTCCGCAGCCGTCCGCGCAATTCTCCGCAGCCATTTCCCGTCCGCAGCCGCGCGCGCAGCCAAGCTCGCTCATCACCAGCGGCTTCTTCTCCCCACCTCCAGCCACTCCGTGGCACCCACGCCATCCGCAGCCGTCCGCGCAATTCTCCGCACCCATTTCCCGTCCGCAGCCGTCCGCGCAGCCAAGCTCGCTGATCACGAGCGGCTTCTTCTCCCCACCCATTTCCCCATCCGCGCAATTCTCCCAACCCATTTGCCGTCCGCAGCCGTCCGCGCAGCCAAGCTCGCCCATCACCAGCGGCTTTTTCCCATCACCCATTTCAAGACTCCTTGGCACCCACGCCGTCCGCAGCCGTCCGCGCAATTCTCCCTTCCCATTTGCCGTCCGCAGCCGTCCGCGCAGCCAAGCTCGCTCATCACCAGCGAATTCCTCTCCCCACCCATTTCCAGCCACTCCGTTGCAGCCACGCCCTCCGCAGCCGTCCGCGCAGTTCTACGCACCCATTTCCCGTCAGCCATCCGCGCAGCCAAGCTCGCTGATCTCCAGCGGCTTCTTCTCCCCAGCCATTTCCAGCCATTCCGTTGCACCCACGCGGTTCGCAGCTGCCCGCGCAATTCTCCGCAGCCATTTCCCATCCACAGCCGTCCGCGCAGCCAAGCTCGCTGATCTCCAGCGGCTTCTTCTCCCCACCCATTTCCAGCCACTCCCTGGCACCCACGCCGTCCGCAGCCGTCCGCGCAATTCTCCCCACCCATTTGCCGTCCGCAGCCGTCCGCGCAGCCAAGCTCGCTCATCACCAGCGGCTTCTTTTCCCCACCCATTTCCAGCCACCCCCTGGCACCCACGCCGTCCGCAGCCGTCTGCGCAATTCTCCCCACCCATTTGCCGTCCGCAGCCGGCGGCGCAGCCAAGCTCGCTCATCACCAGCGGCTTCTTCTCACCAACCATTTCCAGCCACCCTTGCACCCACGCCGTCCGCAGCCGTCCGCGCAGCCAAACTCGCTGATCTCCAGCGGCTTCTTTTCCCACTCATTCCTTTCCCTTCCTTTCCCTTTCTTTCCCTTCCTTTCCCTTCCTTCCCCTTCCTTTCCCTTCCTTTCCCTTCCTTTCCTTTCCTTTCCTTTCCCTTCCGTTCCCTTGCACCCACGCTGTCCACACACCACCGTTCAAACCAGCTCGCTCCCCCACGCGGTTAAACAACTAAACGAGAACCCAAGCATCGAAGATGCTTTTGGGAAAAAAACACACACACACAAGTGGCATTGCCTGTCACTTTTTGAATCCATTATTGATATTATTGCCTGCATTCATCGTCTTATACGGTAACCACCCAGTCTCCCAGTCCCTGTGGAAGCGGACCTATTCCATAGGCAGAAGCAATGTACCTACGACGCGGCCCCGGCGCGACTTGACCAGCTCCAGCTCAGCAATTTGAATTGCTGAACTGCTTCAACTTTGGAAAGTTTATCTCACAATGAATCCCACTATGATACGCCGCAATGTGTCCTGGTTCCTCCTTTCCCTGTGCCCCACTTGACAAGAACTGTGGCCCAAAAATGCCCAAAAGCTTGTGCTGGAATGGCTGGAATGCATCCTTTTGCCAAATCATACTATATCCTGGCCATGTTAATTCATATTGATAAGTTCATGTTAATCAGTTAATTCTAGGATCTCCTAGGATGCATTTGAAACTTCAGGCACCTTACTCATCAGACTCCCTTCCAGCTTCCTGATCTGGGACCCATGCTCCCATGCGCGGTATTCACCAGAGAGCTCGAAACCGACATAATTGACCAACTCCTTAGGAGTCTAATAGACTCATTCATCTCAATTCATCTCACATCTGAAACCGAAAGCTGGAGGATTGCTAACCAATGTCAACGAATGTGAACTTGACAAGACTCGTCGTGGATTGAAATGGGTTCCTCAAGATTTCAGGATCATTCCTAATCCTTGCTGCTACTCCTGCATTGCTGGCAACAAATTGCTGAGAAGCCCAACATCGTAGACCAGGATGGAGCCAGCCATGAGCTGACATGCTATCCTCGAAAGAACCTGCCGGAGCTCGTGGTCTCCACGCTGGTCAAGCGCTGGACCCAGATGCAAATGCTATTCTGTGCAGGGCGTATGGATTTCTTGCTATTTCAGTTCTATAATGTTATACTAAGTTATACTTGTATCAAATTTCCACAGATTGAAAAAATGGAGTGACATTATCAGAATATCAGGCCTCCTGTTTCATCTGCACAGGCAACTGTTTCACGTTTTGTAATCACACATGTTCTGGCAAACTGACAAAGAAACTTCTCTCCCTCAGGGATTACACACCTTACCAAACACAAGCCATAGAAACAAACAACGCCAGAGACCTGTCGTTACCTCTTTTATTTCGTGTCACAGTTTGGAATGTATTCTTGCCATTCCTGTCATCACCTTCATATTGGGAAACACATAAACAATAGTAATACCTCGAGATGCCCTCAAACAGTTTGTCCTTTTGAATGATGCCGTATTCCATGTCCTACCAGAAAGCAACAACATCTGAAAGTACAAACATACCAGTCTAAAGAGTGAGACACACAGAGTAACGTGGCAAAATTCATGACGCAGTGAGCGTTCTTATTCCCAAAAGTGAACGCATGCGAACACCTCATCCCTTGCTCTCATGCGTGAACTGCCGCTACCTCTATCGCCGATGGAAAAATGTCCACATCAATGTGGGCAAATGCGACAGGCCTGAGTTCGTTGAGATTCCTTCAAAAACTATCAAAACTGCCTTTTGTGCAATTTTAATGTGTCTGTTCCTCTTGACGTCAGGATTGTTCATATGTTTGATTTGATATGATACGATGTATCATAAATTTATATCATGAACTACTATGAGTTATGAAATTATTTGCTTGAGTCATGGTACAATTTGACAATCTGACTAAGCGTCCATACAGGTAGAAACCTTGTGATCCTCCAGCAATCATTGCCAGTTGCAATGGTTTTTGTAAGACTTCTTGACGACAAATGCAGCAAATATGGCAACCGACTTTGAAAATCCCGAAACATATCGAGTCTGTGCGCTTCCGAAGGTCTCAACTCAGATCAACACGTATTACCAAACTGATCCAAATCGCCTCCCACAAGGGCCATTTAGGTACAACCCTTGTGCAGCCCGTCATCGGACTTGCTCTAAAAAACTCGTGTCCATGGCATGGCAAATGCTGCATTAAACCACAGAAGATATTCGAACAACCCCTCAAGTTACGAAGGCTACGCCGACCGCAGCCTGCTTCAACGCAATTGATTCAAAAACAATTTCAAACATGCACCAACTGCGATGAACAAAATCTGTAGTCAAACACCACCTCAAGTTTTCGGACATACTTGATCAAACAAATCAAAATCTCAGCCTGCAACTGCAAAGGCACCAGCGGAAGGTGGAACCCCTACATCTCAGAATAATTTAAATATATGTTTAAATTATCCCTGCTGCGAGAGGCTCTGGGGCATTGGCTCTCTGGAGAACCGCCCTCTGAACACTTCGATCAAAAATTGTCTCAAAAATTGAAAAATTCTGCCAAGTTCTGCCTGAACAGAACCTTGCTGTTGGCCCAGCATGCCCTGCCTAGTGTTTGCGAAAAGAGACCCACATGGATTTGGACCTCAAAGCAGCAAACAAATCAACACAGAGCATGAATCAAACGAAATCTATCTAGCAAATCGATGTCCTTAATGCCTCTTTGCGGGTATATAAATAAATCTAAATAAATCTAAGTAAATATAAATAGATCTAAATAAATAAATATAAATCTAAATAACTATAAATAAATCTGAATAACTATAAATAAATCTGAATAAATATAAATATAAGTAAATCTAAATAAATATAAATCTGAATAAATAAAAATAAATAAATGTAAATAAATCTAAATAAATCTAAATAAATATAAAAATAAATAAATACAAGTAAATGTAAATAAACAACTAAAAATAAATATAAATAAATACCAATCAAAATACATAAACAAATGTAAATAAATATAAATACATGTAAATAAAAAATAAATACACAAATAAATAAATGACAATACATAAATAAATATAAATAAAACTAATTATAAATAAATATAAACAAATCTTGAATCCCCGTGTGAATTAAGTAAAAGGGGTGGGTGTCGCCATTTTATAGTGGACCGGGGGGGGGCTAGAAGTGGAACATCTAAAGAATGGAGCCCCAAGCTCTAAAGAATGGCAGGGCCAGACCAACATATCATAACAAATCTCTAAAGAATGGAACCCCAATCTCTATAGAATGGAACCCCGAGGGTCCTACAAACAGAGGCATGTCTATAAAATGGAGGACCAGGTGATTGGCTTGAAAAGTGCTTAATTTCATTTTTCCCCTTTTTTCTCCTCTAGGAAATGGTGGACCGAGTTGTTGTAAAATTATGTGAACATTTTGTTTGGTTTGCAGTGCCTGGGGATACCATTCTTTAGTAGTTGTCTGAATATTCTTGATCGACCTTGAAAACGTTCAAAGTTCCATTCTTTAGAGTTTGTCGGTCCGTTATGGTCCGTTCAACAACGCCAACCAATGCCTATGGGTTCCATTCTATAGTATATAGTGATTTGTTGTGATTTGTATGGGTTCTTTTATCCCCTTCCTATGGGGGACCATTCTTTAGGCACACAATCATCCAGTGTTATCCAGCCTTTCCAAAATCACACCCAGCGGAGCAGCTCCTTTTGAACAGGGAACGATCACTGAGGTTTGTGCAGGACAGGCAGCGCAACCCAGAGAGATCTGGCATGAAAACAAAACCTGAAACGAAAAAATATAAGAACAAATAAGAAAAATATTGCAACCTATATAACATTATATAAAATTTCTATAAGGTTGTATCATAATATCATATCATATATTATCAAATTATTTCAAATCATATCATATCTTATATATTCTTATATTATTAAATTATTAAATCATCGTCTGAAATCGTCTGCATTAACTCAACCAATGTCAACCAGATCTTCTCTCCGCACGCGCTGGACATGTTCTGAGACGCATTGAGACGCATTGGAGGACCAATGCCGCAGAATCAGGCAAGATATGGCAAGATAATATTCGATAGGTTTCATTGCCGAAAACATTCTATCTATGGAATGGTGTGGATCGGATGACCAATTGTTGCACCCACATACTCTAAAGAATGGAGGGCCTGGGGTTCCGGGAAATTGTGGGAAAACAATGGAAAACGCGTATGGATACAATCGGATGAGATCGGATGAGCGCTTGTTGCACCCACATACTCTAAAGAATGGAAGGCCTGGGAGTCTGGGAAATTTTGGGAAAACAACGGAAAACTATGGAAACCACATTTGCAATCATGCGCATAATTTTGCAGACATTTTGCAGCTACGTCCAAGCGGTACCTAAGACAACAAATGACAACAGGGCAATCACATCCAGCCTGCATCTTCAGTCACACATTTGGCACCTTTGCCAATGAGTTTTTCACGCAGCTACTGTACACTGCACGCCTAAATTCCAGCAACTCAGGCCACCACACACACACAGAAAAGACATATGTTCAGAATTTTCGCAATTCTATCCAGAGGACTTTTCGACGGCACCCATGTAATCCACTATCTGTTTGATCAAGGATGCATGCAACTTGCGCTCAGGTGGGTCCATTTCATATCCCTGTAAGATCCTTTCAAACCGGGATGAAACTGCCTTGGACCAATCTTTTGCCGACAACTTGTAGTACCTAGCACGGGCAGGCATGATGAAACAATATGAAGATATATGAACAATTTATCACGGAACATCATGGATATTGTTGGATATTCAATGTTATTCAATGAATTTCAATGATATTCATATGATTTCATATTATATCATAGGATGCATGGTCTCTAAAAAATGGAAGACCTGAAGCCAAGGTGCTCAGCCCTGAAAAAGCCTGGGGCCGCATGCTAAATTTCATAAGTCCAGCACGGTTCAGGCAAAAAAGGGCCCTAATTTTTCCCACATGCTGCTAAGGCCACACTCGTTTGCGACTTGGGCACAGCCCAAACGAAACTGAATAAGTCAATTCATTAGGTATTTGATGGTGGATGATGGCACCACTGGTGGTTCATTCTAGCGAAACGTCACCATCGAGAACCTTTAACTACATTACATGCAAATAATTCAAAAAAATGCGTGGTTAATCAGAATCTGGTTTGTTTACTGGCTTCGCACGCTTTGGGACTGGAGATAGCGCAAAGTTTCAATGAAAAACAAATGGTGGGGGGCCTGACACTAATAAAACGTCGTCGCGCCCTATTACGCGGTGGATTTGTTTGCGGGCAGTACTAGAGACAAAATACCAACGTCGACAGTATGGAGCACTTTGAGGCGGGAAAAAAAGCACGCGTTAGAGAAAAAGAACATACGAATGGAAGACATTGCGGCTTAATCCCAACAAGTATTCTTCAGAAGGAACCTGAGCAAAGAAGCACTCCACAAACTATCAGATCCCAAAACAAATGAGAACTTCAACCAACAACATGGCATGGGTATGAAATAGCAAAGGAAATAACGTAACAAGCCGAAAATCAACGTGCACTCCGAAGAGCACACACTACAGAAGTGGAAAAAATGTTGGTACAGAGTCTGAAATAAAGACTTGGAGTTCAAAAAAGAAAATCCCCCAAAGTACACACAAAATGCCTTGAACAAGTTGAGGTCCCCAAAAAGGGCACTCTCGGAAAACAAACTATGAACATGTATGTTAACACTAGAGATGCCAGCATTGTGAGAAAACCCCGAAAAAGAACAAATAGATTCCGGAAAAGAAGGCTGCAAGAAAAACTGATGGAATTGCGCGGGGGCAAAAGTATGGTCAACAAGGCTAAGGTCAACAAAAATGGAACTCAAAACAAGTTAATAGAAACATATTCCAAAGAAACAAGAATGAGACTGAGAGTGTGTGGCAACGTTAAAGTCAATAAGGATTACAATTGCAAACAAAACACTTTAGGAGAACAAACAAACTGCGTTGAACAGCTTGATTTCCGTAAAGAATGCGAAACTGAAAGAGAAACAAGTTAAACTGCTTCGAACAAAAGGTTTGCACACAGAACCCCAAAAACAAGGAAACTGGCTTGCAAAAAACTTAGAGTTCCAAAACAAAGGAACCCCCAAGAAGAAAATGAAAACAAACCTAGTGTTTCAAACAAAAAGGAACTATATTTTTCTGTGCGTAGAGATTTGGCTCTTGAAGCTTCTCACAAGATAGTGTTCCAAAAAAAGGGCGCAAGAAAAAAAACGCAGTTCATGGAGCGTCTCAAAAATTGGGGTTCCCCAAAAAAGGAAACTTTAATTTTTTGCATGCAAGAAACCCCATTGCTTGGAGCTTCTCAAAAATTAGAGTTGAAAAAAATAAAGGAACTCTAACTTTTTGAATGCAGGAAATCCCAGTGCTTGGAGCTTCTCAAAAATTAGAGTTGAAAAAAATAAAGGAACTCTAACTTTTTGAATGCAGGAAATCCCAGTGCTTGGAGCTTCTCAAAAATTAGAGTTCCAAAAAAAAAGGAACTCTAACTTTTTGAATGCAGAAAAACCCAGTTCTTGGAGCTTCTCAAAAATTCGAGTTCCAAAAAAAAAGGAACTCTAACTTTTTGAATGTAGGAAATCCCAGTGCTTGGAGCTTCTCAAAAATTAGAGTTCCAAAAAAAAAGGAACTCTAACTTTTTGAATGTAGGAAATCCCAGTGCTTGGAGCTTCTCAAAAATTAGAGTTCCAAAAAAAAAGGAACTCTAACTTTTTGAATGTAGGAAATCCCAGTGCTTGGAGCTTCTCAAAAATTAGAGTTCCAAAAAAAAAGGAACTCTAATTTTTTGAATGCAGAACAACCCAGTTCTTGGAGCTTCTCAAAAATTAGGGTTCCAAAGAAAAGCTTTCACGCCAAGAAACAAAGAGCACGAGAGGCAAATCCAAAATGGCATTTGCGAAACCAAGAACAACTGTTCGCATGCCGCAGGGGTTCAGAGGAGATGGTTCAAACCCGTTCAACCTCAAGGCAAAATGATTAAGAGCACCCAAAAGTTAGAATCCCCTCAGAAAGTTAGAGTTCCAAAAAAAAGGAACTCTAACTTACCTCCCCAAAACCTGCAATTTTTTACATGTATTTTTTTCTCCTGAACCCAAAAATTGCCAAAATTCATGAAAATTCTCCTGCAACTTGGATAGTTTACAGGCATTTTTTCTCATATTTCCTTAGATTTTCAGTTCAGGGGAAAAAAAAACCGTAGCTTTTTGGGAGTTGGATGGACCAGAAGTTAGAGTTCCAAAAAAAAAGGAACTCTAACTTTTTTTTGGGCGGCCCCATTTTCTTTCTGTTTGATTCAGATTTTTGTGTCCTGATTATATATTTCCTGTTGGTCACATGAACAAACCTGGTTTCGGTAAAAGCGATTTAGATGTTCTGGAATTTCGCGAGGTTGAAATCAACGACTCAGAATCCAAAATGTTCATCACTCGGTTTTGCCCGTGGGAAAGTGGTCCGACAATGTCTCTGGATTGATGTGAGCATGTACACTATCCTTTGTAGCAAATCCTTGTGCGATCAGGTCTCAAGACCATTTTTTCTGTCCTGGCTACTGGCTACTGGCTACTGGCTACCCTGCGCTTTGCGGTAATCAAACCTCAGCGAGTTCCGGTATTTTTTAGAAGTAATATTCGTGGGAGTTTCTTGAACCCAATTTCGTTTTTATCCTGTCTGAGAGTTCCTTTCTTTGATTTGCATTCTTGAGAATGCCCGGTTCTTTTTCTAAACCAGTTCCGAACTTCTCCCCATAAAATCATTCTTTTGGGAACTCTCAGTTCAATTTTTCTTTCACACTTCTTTTTTGGCACTCTGTTTTTTTTGTAGGATTTGTTGTTCTTTTTTGAAGCAATTTTTATTTTTTTCCCTGAGAGATAAATTTTTGGAACTCCATTTTTGTAAATAATTTCAAGTTGTTTGGGTTTTCCCATTTTTTTGACGCTGAGTTTTTGGTTTTCCAGGTGAGGTAGCCTTTCTTTCTTACAATCATTTTGTTTTTGGAACTCCTTTGCGAAGCAGTTCTGGCATATTTGTATGTATACAAGTTTACAACCCTAAGCAACCCTAAGTTCCTTCAATCTATTCGCGTTATTCGTGTCTTAGGTTCCTTTTCTTGGAGCTTCAAATTTGGTTCAGACTAACCGTGCAATTTTTGTTGTAGAGTTCTTTGTTGAAACAACTTCACTTTTTTGTTTCGTCGGAGCTCTTACTCGTCTGACAAATTTCCCCGGGTTAGACAATTATTTTAGAAACTCCACTTGTTTCGCCGGGCAGTTTCAACAGAATGAATGACTGTTTAGACTGTTTAGGTTTATTTTCTTTGCCACTAGAACTTTTTTCAAGCAGTGACACTGGTGTTTTCCCATGATTTAGCATTGTATTGTTCGCAGCCCTGCTTGTTTTAAAAGAAACTTTCGTTACTGTTTCATACATCTCTTAGATTTTCCATCCTATGTTGATATGTCGGTTGGTTCTACTGTTATTTTTGTTAAAAACAATTTCATTGTTTGTGCTCTTTGGTTTCCTATGTCTATCTTTTAACGTCCAAGCCAACTCTTTGGCAAAACAGTGGTCAGAATCACCGCAGTTCCAGCATCCCGTGATTCTGATCCATGTTGAGAAACTGCATAGACCAACTCCGGATATTTCTTGTAAGATTTACATTGCTGTAGCTATACTTATACGCTTTGCACTGTGCAATAAAGCAAGGAAAAAAACAACTTGCAGCAATGCAGAACTTGTATTGACAATTAGGAACTGCCACCATGGACCGAACAACAGCGCCAAAGTCCTGAATTGACTGTTTTCAAGGTGCGTGTTTTCCCCATAGATAAGCTTGTTTAGTTAATTCTGTTTATAATGGCCTCCTTTGGCATAACTCACTTGCCAAGGTCCCACATGTTCACAATGATCAGTGTGGTTGGAGATCGCCAGTAGAGCAATGCAATATTTGGTACAGCAGTCAACTGTCTTGGGCTTGCCCATGGCAATCTAGTGCTTTATCTCTTGGGAGAAAACGCAGTCCGTGGATGGAATAGCCAAGCTGATGATTCAAGTCTGAATTGCCTGAATCACTTTTCGATCTGAGGCAATGCATCCCAAAAACAAGTTGCCTAGCACACATCCAAAAAAGAAAAGGACGCTTTTTTTAATTGAACTTCCACTAAAAAACATGACTTTTGAAATTTAGCAGGGCCGCATCAACGACCTTCTCCCACTTTTCATCCTTGCATTTGCCAAGCTTCAGGCGACACAGGTCATCCTTGTCAAAGAATTCCTGTCCTGACGGAGCCGATGTGGTGGGCCATGAAGCTTTGATATCTATAGAATGGAACACACCAGGTCTACTGGACATATGTTTCCTATAGAATGGAGGGTTGGAGGTGCACCAAGGAACCAAAAACATAAACCAAACAAAGCAAACAACAAATCAATTGAACACCTGTTTCTGCAACAAAACAATACAAAACCATACAAGTGATCCATATTGATCCATAAAACTCCATAAATATCCAAAATGATCCAAAAATATCCAGCATGATCCAGCATGTATCCTTACGAGTTTTCAAGAGTGCCCCGGAAGCTTGAAACCTACAGATCCCCACGAGATCCCTTGAATTTCCTGGAAACTTGTTGTGGTCCATCTGCTTGCACTTCACCATCATCTGCCGAATCAACTGCGGACCTTTCCCGCTTCTGGTGAAATTCTCCTCGGTTTGCGGAATGGCCTCAACCTCAACTGCTTTCTTCAACTTTCCTTTAGCTCCCTTGCTTTCTGTTGATGACTTTCCTTTACCTTTGCCCTTTTTCAACACCTTTTTCCCCTTTGATCCCTTATCTGTCTTTTGGGCTCCTTTTTTCTTAGCAGATGCTTTTGCCTTGGCCTTCGCTCGGGCCCTGCCTTGCCGCAACACAAACAAGCCAATATGTTTGGTTGCAACTGGCTTTTTTTTCTTCGAATCACTGGCGTCTTCCTCAAACGTTGGCCACCATTCCTGGACTGCTGCTGTGGCTTTCAACATTTCTACAGACTCCGGGGTCAATGACAGCTCACATTGGTCGACAAGGTCGGCAATGGTCTCAACCCCAAGCACTGCAATCACACTTTGCGGCCGCAGGACCCAGGCAACCGACTCAGAGTTGCATGCCCATGTGTTTTCCTTTTCAGTCGAAGGTTTCAACACCAAAACTCTGATGGCAACACTGTGGTCCACTGGAACTTTCCCTGTTGCTAGTTTTGGCTTTTTGGTGGAAATCCAAACGCAAAGGACCAAGGCAATGGCAGGTACCCGTTCAGCTGGGTGACCAATCTTGGGAATGAGAACGTTGACCACGTTTCCACTCCTCAAGCACAGCGACATCTATAAAATGGAGCCCCCCACATCAATTTAAACAGAAACCTCTATAAAATGGAAAGATTCGTGATGATTCTTGTGAATAGGACCTCCGTAGCTCTGTAGCCGCAAACAGATTGTTATTTCGAGGCCTTGGTCTCCATTTTTTAGAGGATTCCGCATTTATTCAATGTATTCCCCAATGATGCCTGACGTCACCCCGTATAGTTCAGTGCAACTCATACCAACTTATCATAGCCAAGTTGCTCGATTGCAAGGGCTTCCGCTTTCTCCTTGGCAGCCTCCTGAGCCATTTCTCGCCACTTCTGTAGTCTGGAAGTCCTTTGTCGATGGTTTGTCGTCTCCTTCTCTTCTCGGATCTCTCTCAGCTTTCGTTCATTCCATCTGAGTGAGCAAAGGGATGTGAAAGGAAGCATCTATAAAGATGGTATCCCGATGTATCCCGTGTAGCCCCATAAACATTCATAAATTCCAAAAACCGATATAAAAAAATATAAACATATATAAACCAATTTTTCATTCACCCATATTCACCCCAAATCATCCCAAATCCATCCAAATCCCCAAAACGTCGAAAACACCCTAACAATCCCTAACATATCATACCTAAATGCTCTAAAAAATGGCATCCCAGACACAAATATATTTTCATACTCTAAAGAATGGGGGGTTACATTAAAACCAACAGAGTTACATGGGGAAACATGGGGATGTAATGGGATGTACCATGATGTACGTGAATTTATGGGTTCTCTAATGGACATTCCCTTGTGATCCCTTGTGATCCTTTGTGGGTCTAGCCACTGATGCCAGTTCAAAGCTTTGGAACGCTTTCGGCACATCCGTGGATTGGAAATCCAGTCTCTGTCTGACCCTCCGCGCCAATGCCTGAGGTACATGAGGAGCCTCCACACCCCATCCAGGATTTCCTCCTCAGAGGCAGCCTCACCAAGTCCCCAAAGAGTTTGGAACAATGTCCGGGAAATATCTTTCAGCTCCTCTGGTTCAATATCCTGCTCGTAGTCAAACTGTCCTTTGAACGCGTGCAAACATACTCGGAGCATATCTTTGTCAGGCACCCTGCGTAGATCCATGACCAACACTTCCGAGGGGTTCTCATCCTGACCCTTCTGCTCCTCCTCGGCTTCCTCTTGACCCAAGGCTGCTTCTGCCTGCAACTGGTTGAGGAAATCCTGGCCCTCATTCTCCTCATCATCTGCATCAGGACCAGGCGCACCATCTTCCTCATCGTCATCCATGTTCTCATCACCCAGCCCGTCACTTTTTGTAGTGAACCTGCCCGAGGAACACCATTCTTGGTACTTCTTGTCCAAGGAATCCATCGTGACTCCGGCAGCCAGTGCTGCCAACTGAAGTGCTGCCTTGTATGCTTTCTCAGAAATTGCGTTCAGTCGACCAGGGTCCAAAGGAGGAACGATCTCCTTGTTCGCCTCAGTGGCCCTTCCGTTGTGGTCATGATGAGTCTTGATCATGTCACGTGCCGAGCTTTGCCAGTATGATCTCGCCGTCATCTGTGCGCTCCCACTCTGGGAGCGCAAGCGCCCAAAGAAACACTCTATGCCCAGCTTGGCCGGACAGCCATGGCGATCCTTTTGGTTGCTTGCTCAAGCAAACACTCAGAAGACCCAGAGCGCAATGCTGGAGATTGCGGTGGGTCTCTGGGGCAAGCCACAAGCTCCCTCGTGGCAACGAGCGCCGGGAACACTCCAGCTCCGCTGTGATCTTCAAAAGATCTAGCAAAGCAAAGCCTGACAAGACGTTGCAAACTCTGTCGGCCACGGACATCGTCTTGTGATTTGTTGGTGCCTCACAAGTGACTGCAAGGTCACTAAAATTCACTATGGTCACTATAGAATGGAGGCCCCCAAGTTAGCACAGGAAGATGGTTCTAAAAAATGGCACCCCGATGCACCCCGTAATGTTTGCATGGGTCGTCGATAGTCATCGATATCATGAAAACAATAAAATATCAATAAAACATATATAAAAATCAATAAAATATCACCCCATATCACTCGGACACCCTGACAGGGCACGGTAGTGAGTGCCACACACAAGTTCAGGACCAGGCATCCCTTCAAATTCCATGGGATTTCACCAGAGTTCCTGCA
This sequence comes from Cladocopium goreaui, assembly GCA_947184155.2. Classification (NCBI taxonomy): domain Eukaryota; class Dinophyceae; order Suessiales; family Symbiodiniaceae; genus Cladocopium; species Cladocopium goreaui. The sequence goes on from CAMXCT020006586.1 coordinate 167,199, forward strand.
ATGGCCTTGGCGCATCAACCACGGGGCGGCAGCTGTTGCAATATATTTCAACATATTTCATATTTCAACAATTTTCAACATATTTCAACTCATTGCCCACTAGTTAACAAACCTCGAGCAGCAACAAACCCACAGAACACGATTGGTGGATATTGAAAGACATTGAGTGGGTTTAAACTGGGTTGAATATGGTTTTCAAATCTTTTCAAATCTTTTCAACATGTTCAATGTGATGTCTATAGAATGGAGGGGTTCGAAGACAATATATGACAATATCACTACAATATCAATATCAATATCTTTAAAAAAATATATATATATATAATTATATATATATAAATAAATATATTTCAATATCTATTCTATATTATTCTATTATATTCTATTATATTCTATTCTATTCTATCTTCTATAGAGGATGCATAGAGGATCCCTGCATAGTGATACCGCCTGTTTCCATTCTTTAGAGGTTCCCTACATATCCCTGCCTAAAAAAGCAGCCCCCCGGAGGCCGGAACATTCGCCTAGAGACACACACCTGGAAGGCACCAAACTGACTCATCACCGTCCTTGCAGATCTTCAATGGCAATCTGGGCATTGCATGGGGTGGTAAGGGTTCGTATTTCAAGTTTTTCCACCAATCCACCTCCTGAAGCTTGTCTGCGTCCAAGGTCTCGAAGGTTCCAAACAACGCTTCCTTGATGTACCGGTGGGCGTGGGCACTGTCGAATGTCAATCCTTTGATCAACCATCCCCCCTCCTTCATCAGCCTCGAAATGGTCACGATCATCTCCTGGGTGAGGAGGGCAGACGCCCCAAAAATCTATAAAATATATTTTCATCCCCCTCTGGATTAAGTAAAAAGGGTTGGTGGCGCAATTCTTTAGTGGACCCAGGGGGGGTAGAAGTGGAACATCTAGAATCATCTAGAATCTAAAGAATGGAACCCCAAGCTCTAAAGAATGGATGGGCCAGACTAACATATCATAACAAAATAATACAAAATACATCAAAATAATATAAAATAATACAAAATAAAACAAATCCAATGGTCCCTGCCATAGCCCCCCCTGCCAGCATACCTTGGAATAATTGGATATTATTCCAGCCCCATTGCACATATTCTGGGAAAACATTCCAGTATGTCACACGACATCGGGATAATTAGGGTAAATTTAGGGCAAACCCCCCCTCTCCATTCATATAAAAATACAAGTTGTAATCAAATTTGGTATATTTTTGGCATGTGTTGATTGAGGTTGTATTGCCACAAACCACTAGAAACCTAGTGTCAGAAAACCTTTTCAAATAAACTCAAAAGTTTATTGGGATCTTGAAAGTTTTTCCTCGTTCCTGGTTTCAAAGATGTGCTCCGGCAATGCTCAACCTATCTCAACCTGTGAAGAATTCCTAGGTGTTTCCTGGTGATGCCCAATTTCCCCTGGATGGTTTGACATATGTGGGTGACCTGTGGAAAACATATGGGGATGTCTCAAAATAGGGGTGCCCGCATGAATGCCCCAAACCTTTTTTTTTCAGATGAAAAAAGGAAGTTTGGGGCACTCCATTTTGGAGACATTCCCATATGGGTAACTTATGGTAACTTAGCCAAAGACCAATGGACCCACTGAATCCCACTGAGTGAATGCACATGTCATCAGCGTTCATCTATTGTCATATTGTCATTGATCTATTTTCCAAGTGATGGTTCAAAATGTATCATAACTTATCATCCGAGTTTATATGCCCATCAATGGCTAATTATTCTGAGGTATGTTGACACAAATTATTCCATACAACATCTTGGGATAGAATAGACCCCCTTAGCAGAATAATTAAAAATTGATCCGAAAACTATTTATTCCAAATCAATTATTCCTGATGTGACATGCCCCCCCTGGAATAATTACCCAAGGTAGGGGCCATCAAATCTATACAAATCTCATCAAATCTATTCAAATCTCTAAAGAATGGAACCCCAATCTCTATAGAATGGAACCTCCGAGGGTCCTAGAGGAAATTCCAAGGGGGATATTATAAATATAAAATGTTCAAAGACCCAACTCAGCTATGGCTCCCAGTTGGCAGCACTGACTTGTGTCTCAGACTCGCAGGATTTTGGAGCTTTCAGGGACATTGGCATGCTGGCGACACTGAAGGATTGTCTCTTGGGAGAGTTCGGGTCCCATGCCAGGAACTCGTACATCACCTGGGCCTTGCGCATGTCCTTCTCATAGCGATCGAAATCAACCCAAGCTAGGGATTCATAGCTCGGTGTCCATGGACCCCCGACAAGACCCACAGAATCGGCAATCCTCAATTGCGCCACAGTCTTGAGTAAGTAAGTGGCATCAAATGCCAGAATTAGTCTCCTTGAAGACATTTCGGGCGTCCTGGGGTATCGCTGATCCAGCAATACGAAATTCTTGGCTAACTGATCTCGTTTTTTTTGCCAGGAGAGACAAACATGGATTTGGCAGAGAAAACTGCTCCAGCAGCTCAAGCCGGATTCTAGGCGGAGTAACTTTCGGACCAAGATCAGCAGCCATACGCCTGTTGCCGCCGAGCATGGCGAGGCTCATCGCCGCATTTTGCAGTAGGCCGCTTTTGGTCATGGTGGCGTTGGCGGGCTTGCCACGCATTGTCTCAATTCCCCTTTCTTGTTTCTCCAAGCGATCTAGGCATTGGGCCAAAAGGCCGTGCATCAGTGGATTACGATCAAGGCGGCCGCCCACCAGAGCCTTCGCCATTTCCGCGTTCAAAGACTGCATCTCCTAGGCCCAGAAAATGCTGAACTTAAAAAATGGAAGGCCAGGGTCATAAACTTTATGAAATCTCTATTAAATGGTGACCCATACTATTATACACACTATATATCACTACATAAGGATTTATTTGTGCATCGTATTATAATGTATTATATCATATTATATCATATTATATATCATGTTATAATATATTATATCATATTATATCATATTATATCATATTATATCATATTATAATATATTATATCACATTAAAATAAATTAAAATACATTATATCATATTATATCATATTATATCATATTATATCATATTATATCATATTATATCATATTATATCATATTATATCATATTATATCATATTATATCATATACACACTCAGGGAACCTCAGGGAGTGTGGGTCCATTGTATAGAGACTCCTGCTCTCAGATCACCTCTGGGGTACCATTTTTTAGGGATGTTTATGGATTTTTATGATTTGTTTAATGTCTTTTATATATATATATATTTATTGATTTTTATTGATTTTTTGATTTCACACCTACATCATCATCCCACACCCAAAAACCATCCCACTGTTGCCAAGGTACATCCACAGCACTGGTGGAAAGGGCATCCACAAATTTCTGAGACAAGTACTTTACATTGTCGCTCACAGACCCCGGGTGCACAGATAGGAGTGGTTCAACGACCATCTCAAAGAAGTCCAATGCGGCCTGGTTGTGGTCATCCAAATTCAAAAAGGCCCACTGATTCCTGAGCCAGCCTTGAAGTTCCAAGTTGGAAGACTTCACGAGTTTGTCCCATAGTTGCTCATGCCGCTTCATGAAGGCAGACTTCGCCCGTTCCTCCAAGAACTCCTTGACTTTTGCATCTGAATGGAACAACCGCTTGGCCAACAATTGCGCCCCATAGTACTTCAAGGCAAACCTGGCGACTCGCCTGGCTACGTGCTTGCCGTTAGAGAGGCTGAAGCAATGGCCACAACACTTTTGGCCTTTTGTAGGCTGGAACTGGCCGGGGCATTTCTTGTGCTTGACGTACCAATTTCCTTCCGAGAATGAGCAAGAATAATCATGTGCCCAAGTTCGGTTGTCGCAATTTCCATGGGTTGTCCACAGCCTGAACTCTTCCTGGTGCCAATTCAACACAGTCTGCCCGTCTGGGTCTGACACCAAAAAGCCTGGGCAAGCAATCGAGGGATCCGCAAGCTTGCCCTGACGCTTCTCATGCTCAGCCAACTTCGTGATGTGAGTACCTGTTTGGAGGTGCTGGGTCACGAAATCTTTCACTGTTTTCAGATGTGGCTTTCCCAATTTGTTGATTTTGCCATTCTTCTGGCGTCTGGTCAGGCACACCAAGCACCGATACTTCAGGGTCTTCTCTGGTGTCACAATCAACTCAATGGATGGGATGCTCTTCACGTAATCAATGCACTGCTGAAGTACATCAGGTTCACCATCTCCTCCAGCTTCACCATCACCCTTACCTCCATCATCTGAACCCTTGTCAGCTGGATTCATGTCAGCTGCAACTAGTCCTTCCTCGCCCTTCTCCAAGACACCCGCGATCTCTTCCAGGGTAATGCCATTCTCATACAACAACTTGTCGCAGAGTGAGCACTTGGACACATCCCCTTGAAGAATGGCAGATTTGAAGTTCTTCCAGCCGTCCAGTTCACATACTTTTGCAAGTCCCAGAGCGCTTCCCTGACGGTGATGAAAGGAATGTGTCTGGTACCTGATCCCTTTCATGGCTAGCCAGCGAGACAGTACCCGATCGTCAATTTCACGTTTGCTCTTGGGCCTCGATTTCCAGAGGCGCACATGCCCACGACGCTTGCGCACAAAGCCCCCATCTTCACATTGAACGTCCTCATCTTTGATGTCATCAACATTCGGAAGATCGGGGCCCTGGCTTGCCACCATCATGAGGTTCTGGTGATATGCATCTTCCAGATCTGGAACATCTGATTCCAAAACATTGGGTTTCGATCGTTTCTGTGGCCGCCTCAAAGTTGGGGAAGGTGGGTTTTCATTCTCTTTCCAAGGAACTGACTTGGTGTTGGCAGCTTTTGCAACTGCTCTCCGTTTGTTTCTTTGCTCTGGAGGTGGGGTGACTGGTGGTGTGTTGTGGGCTTTGGGTTTCTGTGGAGTGGTTGATGAAGGCCCTGGAACATCTGGAACTTGACTTCCATCTGGATCAAAATGCACAAATAGCTGTTGCCAATCAGGAACTGTTTTGGCTCGGGACCATGCGTTCTGCACCATCTTCCGAAGCAAGGTTTGCTGTCGTAGAGCTGCTTTGGACTCAAAATCCAAGCACTCCCAACCAAGCTGGAAACATCTGAGCGACCAAATCATGCAATTGCCGTCTCTTGGCACACTGACCGGCGCCAGGCCAGAGGCTGCACACCGCTCGAGGGACGGGATCCAATTTTCCATCCTCAGAAAGCAAGGGCCAGAGACAGGTCATGAAAGGTCAAAATCTCTCTCACCTACAGACTACCCCTGAGCGCTCCCAAGCTGATATGCTCTAAAGAATGGAAGGCAATTTAAATCTAGACTGGGCATGACACAGGGATCCAAAGGAAACCGGGATTTGACAGGGAGATACATTGAGTTTGTCAGCAGCTAGGACAACCTGAACAGATTTGAAATTTGAACAGATTCTGTCCAAGCAGCTGCTTCACTTCAATTTCTAGCTCAGAGATCTGTGAATCCAGTAGCGCTTGGTGGTCCTGACTGGCTGCTTGCTCTTTCTTCTCCTCCATCTCACGAATCTGCTTCTTCACCTGTCGACAATGAACTGATACATCAGATTTGCCTGCAACAGTAAGGTCCTCTTTGAAGAATGCTGGAACCCAATGATTCTGCTGCCCAATACGTTCAAAGAGAGCATTGCAAGCAATTAAGCAACAATTGCTAGGAAGCGATCGGTCCAGTCCCACATCAGGAGGTACATGTCGCCCCTGGTTGGTCTCCAAAAACTCTTTGCAAAAGTTCCTGAATCTGATCACTCTCAGTGGGCCGGCTCCCTCATCCACCGCTATGCAGAGATTCTTCTTCTCTGACTCCAAATAGACTGCTGCATCAATTGACTCAAGGTAGGAGCCGTTTTGGATGATCTTTGCCATGGACGCATCAATTCTCTTCTCAATCATAGGGTCTGCTTGCGGTCCTGTCAGGAGCCGCACATACTATAGAATGGCAGCCCCTTACTTGGACCCTGGAAGCATCCCTATAGAATGGCAGTTTGACTTCCATATGTTGCAAAATTGTCTATAGAAAAGAAACCCGTATTATATCACATAATATCACATAATATATCATAATATTAAATAGAGTTATATAGGCAAGTATAGAATATTATAGAATATTATAGACATATATAGACCATGATAGACCCACCTAATCCCACCTATACTTTCTCAATTAATCTCAATTACTATTCCACAATGTTACTCATACAGTATTCCTCACATTTCCTCACCCTCTCCTTCACCCCGCCGTCTGGGTGTCTGAGGCCATCCAGGTGATCTTCACGAGGGGCACTGCCGATGCGTGGTTCACGTTCCATAAGAGAGGCCATTTGGGTCCAAGAATCCTTTCGTGGACGCTGGACTTTCTCAGGTGTGAAGTCTCTTCCTGTAGGGACCCAAATAAAACTAACATAAACATACATAAACATACATCAACTAAATTCAACTAACATCATCTAACATCCATGGGCCAGAGGGGCAAGAAACAACATGGAAACATATTGGAAGATTCTGGAAAGTCAAAGGCCGGAGGTGGAGCGTCTTAGCATGTCTTAGCTAATTGGAAAGCCACCCCGCGTGGTCCTTGTCTCTTCACTTTCTTGGCAATCTCCTCTTTTGGTTCATGTTTTGTTTTTTTACTTTCACCTCTCTCACCTTTGTTTCATGCTTAGCTGAAACGGGCTGAGCGGAACCAGCCACAGGACTGGACTCAATGATCTCAACCTCCTGATCACCCAGCCCTGGTTCCAATTTGATGGCAGGTGGCAAAGGTGGTTCCTGTCTTTTCCGGGCCCGGGACACCATTATGACTTCAATGTCAGAATCGTTGTTATCCGACATTGCTTGAGTGACACTTGATTGACCTTTATTGTGTGGTAAACCATCTGAATTCCGCAGGTTTTGGGCATCCTTGGCTGGACTCAATTCCGAATCACACCATAGATGCTTGCTCACGGGCTGCTTTTCTCCGGCGGCCTGTCAAAACCAAGAGCTTTCCGGGCCCCAAAAATCAGCCACATGCAATCACATTCAGCTCGCCCCGAAAGAATCGAAACCTAAGCCATACATAGCCATACAAGACCCGAGCGCCCCAAATCAAACCAAATCAATCTAAACTAATCTAAATACATCGAAAAATATTCCAAAATATTCGCAAATATTTCAAAATATTTCAAAATCATCTCTAAAGAATGGAGACCTAAGCCATCCTAGGACCCACAAGCCCCAAATCTCTACTATAAAATAGAGCCCCAGGATGCCCCAGGAAACCATCAAAACATATCAAAACCCTTACAGTGTGAGTAGCCGCTCCTATCCCCTGATAATCCCAGATCCCTTCCACCAGCATGGAAGAAGAAAAGCACCTCTTCTGCCAGTAGCTCTGGGTAATCATCTCTCTTCGGCTCTTTTTGCTCCTGGTGGCAGTGCAGCTGGGATGGAATGCATGCCTCTGCTACATTCAGCTCATCTCTAAATAATGGAGACCTAAGCATCTTAGGCCTCAAAAGCCCCAAATCTCTACTATAAAATGGAACCCCAGGCAACCCATCAAAAACCCTTCACATGTTACCAGCCACTGCATGCCACTGCTATCCCCTGACAATCCCAAATCACCCATACATTAATCATACATTATCATACAGTCAATGATATTCCATAATGATCCCAAATATATATATATATATATTTAATTATTCATTATTTATATATATATTTAATAAATTTGAATAATTATTAATAATTTATCTAATTATAATATATTATAATCAATTAAATGTATATATATATATATTGCATTATATTGCCAAATCATCCCAAATCCATCCAAATCCCTTCCACCAGAACAGATGAAGAAAAGCACCTCTGCTGCCGGTAGCTCTGGATGCTCATCTCTCTTCGGCTCCTCTTGGTCCTGGTGGCGGTGCAGCTGGGACGGAATGAATGCCTCCCACATTCAACTCTCAACTATTCTCAACTCATCTCTAAAGAATGGAGGCCTAAGCCATCCTAGGCCTCAAAAGCCCCAAATCTCTACTATAAAATGGAACCCCAGGCAACCCATCAAAAACCCTTCACAATCCTTCACATGTTAGTAGCCACTGCATGCCACTGCTCCTCTGATAAGCCCCATACTAGTCAATCATATTCATAATGATCCCAAAATATTCCAAAAATTGCCAAATCATCCCAAATCCCTTCCACCAGCATGGAAGAAGAAAAGCACCTCTGCCGGTAGGTCTGGATGATCATCTCTCTTCGGCTCTTTTTGCTCCTGGCGGCAGTGCAGCCATGCCCCTGCTACATTCAGCTCATCTCTAAATAATGGAGACCTAAGCATCTTAGGCCTTAAAAGCCCCAAATCTCTACTATAAAATGGAACCCCAGGCAACCCATCAAAAACCCTTCACATGTTACCAGCCACTGCATGCCACTGCTATCCCCTGACAATCCCAAATCACCCATACTAATCAATAATATTCCATAATATTCCATAATGATCTCAAAATATCCCAAAATATACCAAATATATCCAAATAATTCCAAATATAAGAAGATTTCCCTTGAAAGGGGTCCTCAGGGTAAATGGGGTCCGCGCGCGCCCACGACCCCTTTCACCCCAAGGACCCCTTTCAAAGGAAATTGTGTTATATATATATCCAAATATTGCCAAATCATCCCAAATCCCTTCCACCAGCACGGATGAAGAAAAGCACCTCTGCTGCCGGTAGCTCTGGATGCTCATCTCTCTTTGGCTCCTCTTGGTCCTGGTGGCGGTGCAGCTGGGACGGAATGAATGCCTCCCACATTCAACTCTCAACTATTCTCAACTCATCTCTAAAGAATGGAGGCCTAAGCCATCCTAGGCCTCAAAAGCCCCAAATCTCTACTATAAAATGGAACCCCAGGCAACGCATCAAAAACCCTTCACAATCCTTCACATGTTAGTAGCCACTGCATGCCACTGCTCCTCTGATAAGCCCCATACTAGTCAATCATATTCAAATAATTTCAAATATATTCAATAAATTTCAATAATATTCCATAATGATCCCAAAATATTCCAAAAATTGCCAAATCATCCCAAATCCCTTCCACCATCATGGAAGAAGAAAAGCACCTCTGCCGGTAGGTCTGGATGATCATCTCTCTTCGGCTCTTTTTGCTCCTGGCGGCAGTGCAGCCATGCCCCTGCTACATTCAGCTCATCTCTAAAGAATGGAGACCTAGCATCTTAGGCCTTAAAAGCCCCAAATCTCTACTATAAAATGGAACCCCAGGCAACCCATCAAAAACCCTTCACATGTTAGTAGCCACTGCATGCCACTGCTATCCCCTGATAAGCTCAAACCACCCATACTAGTCCATAATCTTGAAATCTCGAAAACAACCCGAAACACTCCAAAAAGTCCAAAACATGCCAAAACATGCCAAAACCATCTAACACTCCAAAAAAAAACAAAACCAATCAACACCCGTCGCTGGTGAAGGCTCATGTTGGCCATCACTCTTCACCACCTGGGGCCACCGCCAAAAAAGAGCAACTAAAATCACATGAGCAGGGGTTCTAGGACCAGCACAACCCCAAAAAAACATGACAGAACAAACTAAACATAGAGGACCAAAAGATAGAGGAGCAATGGGGGGCACATGGGGGCACCATTTTATAGAGGACCAACATAGAGGGCCACTTGGGTAATACCATTCTATAGAAGGCCACCGTATGCCACTGTTGTTTCCACCTGGGTAGTACCAGTTATACACAATAGAAGGCCATGGTGGGATACGCCCCATGTTTCCGTTGTGACCCTTCAGATCGGCCCAGAAAATTCCAGAAACCTTTTCGCAAGAGACCCGTGTCAGCGGGAGCTGTCTGTGCGTGAGCCCTGCAAAGGAAGGTTAAGAAACGGCGCTAAGATGCGCTAAGCATGGCTAAGCATCACTAAGCTATATTGTACTGGTAGCGTTGCTACCCTAGCATCTGATATCTACAGATCTTACATGATCTCACCCACTCTGATGGGTTTTCCAACAATTCTATTGCATCCCATGGCGACCTAACCGCACTCAGCCACTGCACAAGATTGGCATGGCGTGAACGAATTGACTTTGGTGGCAATTTTTAGGTGCCCACAAGTTTTCCGTGAATGCCACCGACACCCCAGTCTGTGCAGCATAGATGGTGCCTTCAGGATCACAAGATGTCTCACGCCGTGGTTCACGCATGTCCCGCATGGTCCGTAGGTTGCATTTGCACTGCACTTCAGCGTCAGACACTTTCACACCAGTTGCTTGGAGATCCTTGAAACTGAACCTGATCTGGCTACACATGGCTAACGCTGAGGCCAGCCATACGGCCATACGGTAAACATCAGGATTGCAAACTCGAACAGGAACCCTGCGCCCCCAGCCACTCCGGCAGCGAGTGCGCCGGAGGAAAAAGCAAAGAGTGCAAGCAGCATGGCTAATCCTGGATGGAAGAAGCGTGGAAAACGGGATGCTCTGTGACCCTTGTTTTGCTTGCGCCGAAACTGGAAGGCTGGAAGATGCTGGGAGGTTCCCAACACAGCATGGTCATTCATGGTGCATGTATGTGCATGTTTTCCACACTTTTGCAAATCATTCAGCTGTGCTGATAAACATTGATAAACGAATATAAACGATGTTAAATGATGTTAAATGATGTTAAATGATGATTCATCCCAACACAGATTGGTGCAGCGCAAGGCGCCACATCAGCATCTCCTTCCGTCTCGCTGGCCTCTGAGGCCTTAGCACGGAGCAGCGCTGACATGAAGCAGAATGCACCAGCATGTGCAACCTGATCATCCTTTCTCCTCCATATGACATAGATTCTGCATGATTCCGCCCAAAACATCCCAAGACTGACAACTCAATCAAGTAACATCAAATAAATCCAAATAATACATAATATTTAAATATATTTAATATATTTTAATATATAATAATACATAATAATACCAAATACATTTACATACACCACATTACACCACCATCGAACAAATGGAAGACCACTTATTACCTAGGGGTGGCTAGAAGTGGGACATCTATAGAATGGAACCCCAAGCCCTGACGATGATGCACAACATGGCACCACATCACCATTTGCTGGTGAGGACTCTCGAGGACTGTTTGCTGGCGCCGGCAAAGGTGGAGCAGCATCCTGCAGGTTTGCAACTAACTCTTTTTGTTTGACCTGCTAGCATGGCAACCTGCATGCATGTGGGAGGTCCCAGGGATGCAATTTTTTAGAGCCTAAAATTGCTCTTCTCCTCCAGACTGCAATTTCATAGGGGTCAATCTGTTCCAGGTACCAAGGCCCCACGAGAATTCAGCACAAGGCACCCCATCACCACTTCGTGCCGCAGGCTCTTGCGGAAGATCTGGTGCTGGCAAAGGCAGAGGATCGGCATTGTCGCCATCTGGCACCTAAGCAAACAGTTGGCATTTTGGGGAATATATATATATATATAGATTATATATATATATTGTTTCGATATGTTTGGATATTTTTGTTTCGATATGTTTGGATATTATTGGTATTTTTTATGATTTTTTTAATGTATTTATAATTATTTTAAATGATGTTATATGTATTTATTGGATATATTTGGATATTGTATGTTATTGTTGGAATTTAAGAGATCTTAACGGGATTTAATGGGTATCTTTGGACTATACATGGCAATACAATGCAATACATGACAATACCATCATCAACAACCATCATCCATTATCTATGGCCATCTAAAAAATGGAGGACCATGGTACCAAGGCCCCACGAGAATGCAGCACAAGGCACCCCATCACCACTTCCTGCCGCAGGCTCTTGCGGAAGATCTGGTGCTGGCAAAGGCAGAGGATCGGCATTGTCGCCATCTGACACCTAAGCAAACAGTTGGCATATTGGGGAATAATATGGAATAATATTTCCCTCTGGATTAAGTAAAAAGGGTGGGTGGGGCAATAGAATGGAACCCCAAGCTCTAGACAGAATGGATGGACCAGACATGACCAGACTAACATATCATAACAAAATATAACAAATCTCTATAGAATGGAACCCCAATCTCTATAGAATGGAACCTCCGAGGGTCCTACAAACAGAGGCATGATTATATACTGGATATATCTGGATATCATTGTATTTGATGGTACTTGATGGTATTTGATGGATTTTGATGGTATTTGCATGTATTTGATTGTATTTGTATGTATTTGTTGGATAGTGTTGGGATTTATGGGTTTAATATGGTTTAATATGGTTGACTATCCTACCGCCATTTTCGCCATCTAAAAAATGGAAGACCATGGTACCAAGGGCTCATGATGATGCAGCACCAGGCACTGCACCACCGCCTCCACCTTCTTCTGGAAAATTTACTAGAGCTTCAGCTTCCAGGTCTGCAACCTAAACACAGCGTCAATTGGCACAGGACATGCAAAATGAGCCACATTCAATGACTCTCCAAGAGATACCAGGAGATTCCAGGAGCATTTACTAGATCTGGAGCAGCCTATTACATGGAAACCTCTGCATTCCAACATCTCCCACCCATTTCTGGATCCACGACATCCCACGACCCGCTACATGACGCTCATCCCTTGCCCAGATTAGACATTAGACATCATTAGACATTCATTAGACATCATTAGACCATCTTTTCCACATCCCGAGAGTAGAATCATTCTGTACAGCTAGACGAAATGAAACTCAGATGAACAGAGCATCGTCTCCAAAGGTAGCACGATGTCAATCACAATCAACTGGAGCTGCTCAAGCTCATAGCAATCTTCACTACTGAGCACAGCAGCCCAAAGGATGCAGCACTACAACGCACTGTGCGTGGGAACAAACAAAGTACCATGGAACTCTTAAACGCCAGACATGGCTGGTCAAAAGCAGCTGCCATACATTGATGGGCTATTGAAGCCTATGACCCTGCTGGCCCTTCCATGGCCTGAATGTGGCTCAACCACACAGAAAAAACCGCCTGGCAAAACCTAGACGTATATGCGGCCGACAGGGGAAGGTGTTTTCCACCTTGCCAGCCCGTTGAACCATCCGGCCTCACAACCCGTTGATGGTAAATTCTAGGTCTCTTTCTCTTCTGGTTGCGTCTTTGCAGGCGGGCCTCATTGCAATCGGCTGCAAATATCGACATGTACTGCAACATGCTGCAACTATCCGAAACAGTCAAGATCAGCCTATAAAATGGAGGCCTGGGGCCATTGATCTTGCTTACTTTCTATAGAATGGCGTCCCCCAAGTGCAGCTCGGTGTCCTTGATCTTCTCCCTGGCAGACTTTGTCATTCGTCGCCCCAACTTGCGAGCTGTCCTGCCAGTACGACCACTATGCCAGTCATAGGGGGGCATGAAGGGGCCCAACAACAATCATAACAAATCCAAAGAACCCACCAAATAGTTTGAAAGATAATGAAACATCGGTGAATATAAAAATTGTCCCTAGATCTCTCACTCTATAAAATGGCGCCCCTGGGGTCATAGAAAGACTTTCCCTTGTCCATACCATGGAGCCCCAGGGTCTGCCGGGGTATGCAGCTTGTTCTGGAGGATTCTGGAGGCATCTTTAGACAATGATAAAAGAATATAAAAAATGATACAAGTGTGACCTGATGATTCCTGCCGTTCTATAGAGGGAAGAGTAGGAGAGGACATTCTGGGGTGTGATTATTTAGTAAGGTATAGTTGGATATAGGTGGTATATGTAGGATGGTGTGGGATGATGTGGACAATTGTATGTAATTGATGAATTCTAAAAAGACTTGAATATACTTGAATATACTTCTTGAATCTTCTTGAATCATCCAAAATATTCCAACATATTCCAAAATCATCTAAATCATTCCAAATCCATCCAACCTATCCAACCCCAGTCTTTGGCCAAGCTTCGGCAAGTTTGTCAATAAATGGGTGGGTTTGCAAAGGTCAGCCTGGAACATGCCCATGTAAGTGAGCACTGTGAACCTGGGCCACAAACATGCCCCAAGCATCCCTAAAGCTTTTCAATGAGGCATAAAAAAAACCGACGAATCCTGAAGATACCTGATGGATCCTGATGGATCCTGACGCTACTGGAAATGAATATGAAATTGACATATATATATATATATATAGACATAAATAATCACAAATATTCATAAATAATCATAAATATTATATAATATTAAAAATAAGTTGACTCAGAAATACTCAGATTGACGCAGTGGGGCACACTAAGGCACAGCTAGGCAGTGGGGCTGACAGTGCCTAGTCACAGGCAACCCAACCGTGCAATTCCTCTCATCCATGGTGTCTTGAATCCCCATGACTGGGCAGGCTGTTCCACCATGTAGAGAACATCACGGTTTGCCCTCATGAGAATGCGGATGGCTTGGGCCTTAGATCCAATACAATACCATGACTGCTTGCTTGGTTGTGGAATACTTATGACATCTTATGACTGCTTGGGGTGTGCACAGGTTTCTCTATAGAATGGAACCAGGTACATTGCCATTCAATCCAGTCTCTAAAAAATGGAAGCCTGATGAAATAAGATCGATCAAGCTTCTATAGAATAGAAAATAGATAGAACCTGTGATAATCGACAATCAAACCTTTGGGGAACAGGAAGCCTCAGTGTGCCAAGCAGCGAAATTCCGCCATATCCGATTTGATAATCGGACTTTAAAATTCTCAAGAGAGCCTTCAGGATTGTGACAAGTCCTCTTGTGGACTGAAGCGCTGGCTCCCACTAGGAGGCTACATGGTGGCCCTCCCACCAGTAGCCCCTGCGGGACCAACCTTGGCAAAGCTTTGTTCTGACACCGTTTTTTTTCTTGAGGTTCTATATGGATTTCTAATGATTTCTAATGATTTATATGGCTTTAATATGTTTTAATCCAGTATTACCTGAAACGCTGGGGAGGCAGCCGGAAACCCTCCTGGTCAGAATATAGCAACCACTTCAAACCAATGTCAGAAAATATCAGAAATATCTTGGCCACACCTTGTCACACACTTCCACGAAATCCAAGGAACGATAAGGCCATCTCCAAAAACACATAAAATCCACGGCGTGTCACCATATCATGGGAGCGACACACCTTGATATCGTAGATAAGTGCTTTCCTGCCACTGCAAGTCCATTGCTTCCTAAGATGTATATAGAGGCGACGCCGTGGCCACAGTGGATTGGAAAGCAACAATATGTAACACTATGTAATAACAATTATAATCAAAATAATTCAATAATATTCAATAAATATAAAACTATCACAAAATAAAATCAAAATAATATAAAATAAAACCATTCTCCTGAGGCACGCCATCCGTGCAGAAAAACCAAAGGCATCTAGCACGCTGGCGTCACGTGCGCCAGTCCAAGCCCGGGCATAGGCCAAACTCTCTGGGAAATGTTCTTCGGCATGGAACCATCTGGGAAGCCATGTGGGATCACAAACCATGTCACCTACAGTGAACTATAGAGTTGTATAGAATTGTCAATCAATTTGGTACAATTACATACAATTGTCCACATCATCCCACACCATCCTACATATACCACCTATATCCAACTATACCTTACTAAATAATCACACCCCAGAATGTCCTCTCCTACTCTTCCCTCTATAGAACGGCAGGAATCATCAGGTCACACTTGCATCATTTTTTATATTCTTTTATCATTGTCTAAAGATGCCTCCAGAATCCTCCAGAACAAGCTGCATACCCCGGCAGACCCTGGGGCTCCATGGTATGGACAAGGGAAAGTCTTTCTATGACCCCAGGGGCGCCATTTTATAGAGTGAGAGATCTAGGGACAATCCCTGGGGTGCCATTTTATAAGCTTTGTAGATCTTTGTAGAGACACTAGCCTATGATGCCAAGATACTGCTCCTCAGGCACTGAACACGTTGTATCGTCAGACAAGGCTGGCAGCTTCACTGCCAAGCATGACTGGAGGATGGTGCAGCACCAAGCTAGCAATAGAAACCAGCGCATGGCCATGGCAATCACTCGCAAACACTAAAGGACGTCAGAAACTGTGCAGCTGCAAGCCGGACATGACCTTTTGCCTTCCTGACCACACCTGGTCACACCAAATGCTTTGTTAATCATTGTTAATCATTGTTTTTCATTGTTTACCCATTTGTATTCTAGCTGTTTTGCAGCTTTCATTACTCTAAAACATTCTAAAACATTCCAAGACATTCTAAAAAATACTAAAACATTCTAAAACATTCTAAAACCAAATCTCAGCAGGCTCACATCCCCCCACCACTTCCAACTCCTCTGAAGTCGAGTGGCATTGCCTCCTGTTCTTGGGCAATCACGGCTCAGCACAGTGGTCCAGCTCCATTGCGCTCCACCCCTCCAGCGGGCGGTGGCTCATACCCGTGGGATCTGGTGGGTACAAAGGTCATCCAAACAATCCCAAACATATCCAAAACATTTTGAAACAAAGCGTCATATCAAACCAAGCCATCAGCTGTGTTACCCTGTACCAGCTGTAGCTGAGTGTGCAAACAAGTGGCGGGTAGCAAAAGTACTGGTGATGGGAGATCCGATTGTTCTTCCCTCTCATGTTGCACCGGCCAACTCGGTTTCCAATCTGGTGCAAATGAGATGGAGGGGATGAAATTGGCACAAGTCAGACCACAGACATAACATGACATAACAAACCGATCTATGTGATTGCCTGCTTATGGTCAAGGCACCCCAGGCACCACGTGAGGGCACCCAGCCCGGAGCTTCAACACCTTCAACGCATCCCCAAATAGCCTTGGCCGGCAGCAGGGGCCACGGAATTTTTACTCATCACATCTCATCACTGTATGTTTTTCTGGAAGCCACACAGATGTTGAATGGTTATACCAACAATTTGATCCAAATTTGTCTCTATAGAATGGTGAACCTTCAGCATATTATCCTGTCATTCTCTAAAAAATGGAAGGACCACAGCATGAAAACATTTTTGAAAAAATGTTTTAAAGATTGCCAAAGAATTCCAAAGATAGTATTAAAAATCTATTGAAGTATCATAAACTCTCGTCAAGAATCATCAAGGTTTAAAGAGAATCATAAAAAATCATAAAAATATATTTAAAAAAAGGATCCATAATGGGACCTATTTGTTGCTACATATTGCTGCAGAGTCTCACAAGCATCAGGGGTAGGATGTGGCGGCATAGCTCTGGCACTCTGACCCCGTGAGCGCGTTCTTGATTGAGCTTTGCCACGTGAATTTCTTGATTTGACATATGAAACATGAAAGGTTTGAGACAATCTTTGAAATCCTTTGAACATCTTTGAGCCATTGGCACAGAAGAGTTTGGGAAAATCTGAAATAATGACAAAAAAACATAACAAATACAACATAATTAGATGTACATATTTTATATAAATTATGATTTGATATTACATATGATATTACATGTTTATAATATGCCAGTGTTTCCGCACGTTTTTTCTATAAAATGGAGGGCCCCAGCGCATACCCCTTGTCATTGTACCAGTGAGCTCTAAAAAATGGAGGTCCCCAGGGCATACACCTTGATGTCATTGAACCAGTGAGCTCTAAAAAATGGAACTTCGTTTTTTTTGGAAACACACAACTGGTGTCTAAAGAATGGGACATTGTAAATTTAGAGGTGATCCCAGATGATAACCCCGAAATCTAGAAAATGGAACCCCGCACTTCCACCAGATCAGGTCAAATAGCGACCAATATGTCTCTAAAGAATGCACTTGCATAGAAATGGGCAACCCATAAAATCGTGCTCTCTAGGAAATGGCGACCCCCAGGGTCACCATTTCCTAGAGGATATTCCAACGGGGATAATCTTAACAAATATAAATAAAAATAAATAAACATAAATAAATACAAGTAAATGTAAATAAAATAATAAAAATGAATATAAATAATACGGTATGTAACAGATGTTTTGTTTGTACATTGGAGCTGTCGCCGTTCAGATAACGAGGGGTAGTCGTAGCACGCAACACTCATGTAAGACCAAATGCAAGAGGACAGGAAGAGGACAAAAAGAGAAAAGGAAGAGGCAAGGAAAAGAGGAAAGGAAAAGGGGAAAGGGAGAGAGGAAATCGAGAATGAAGAACGAGGAAAGAACGAAGAGAGAACGAAAAGAGAAA
Source organism: Cladocopium goreaui (assembly GCA_947184155.2). Taxonomy (NCBI): domain Eukaryota; class Dinophyceae; order Suessiales; family Symbiodiniaceae; genus Cladocopium; species Cladocopium goreaui. The sequence continues at coordinate 185,407 of CAMXCT020006586.1, forward strand.
GAGGAAGGAACGAGGCAAGAAAGAGTAAAGATACAGGAAAGGAGTGGAGGAAAAGGTTTGTAATCTGGGGCTACTTTTTGAACAAATGGACTGAGTCAGAGTTGGGGGATCTATCCCTAATTGTGTCTACATAATTGTTATGTACAATTTCAATATCCTACCAGTATGCACACAGCTGGGATGGGGTTCTATATGTCGGATGACCGAATCGACTATGTAATATAATATATTATTATGATTAATGTCAACATACTAGTAGGATAAATACACTCCCCCGAATTAAACACCCACATGTCTGGCAAAATTGTGGGGAACCACTACTTGTCCTCTACGTTTAATATACCTCCCAAATAGTCGAAGCTGCATGCCTGACGACGGATTCCGAGATCCACGCATTCTTCATTTCCAGCAAGTGTGGCGGAACCTGCACCATGCGAGATCAGGTGGAAACCACCAACCTCCGAGACCTACTGAGGCTGGCCAACGGATTCATTCTGCATGGCGAAGCTTCTGACTGTGAAATCGATTCTTACAGGTCAGATCCAAAGCGGAACGAATCGCTGTTGACTTCGTAAAATGTAAAAATCGCATGAAGTGGCTGGGTCTGTCAATAAACATCAAGAAACCCTGTCTTGGAAGGATCTCCGCGCTGGGAAGGGTAGCAGTTGCGGTTATCAAAATGCAATGTATAATGTTGTATAAATAATTTTATATAATGAATCATAATGATAACAATAACAGAACAATATCCCAGGCCCCAGGAAAATCCCACGCCTGTCCACCAGTTGAGAAGGTTCCAGCTGCCAAGTGCGTATGATCCCAGTCAGAAGGTAATCCCTGAACGGTGGATGCGGTTGATTTTTCAAGATCACCCTGTGGACATCTGTAGACCATTCCATTGCTGCCAGCTGCAGAGACTCATGTGTGAGGTCTTCGAAGCAAAGACATGCAACTCTGAAGGAAGTCATTCCATGCCGGGTGTCATTGTACTTTAGCGACGCTGACTGCATAGGATCCTGTCTGACATCTCAGAGCAAACCGAAACACAGAAACATTGATAAGACATGATAAAAACTTCAAAAACATGCGCCTGAAAGGAATCAAACCCATGCAATTTGGCAGCCTGGCTGTGGCGGTGAAAGAGTTGGGAAGAGCCCCAAACATATTCGATAACCTTCAAGGATGGGGTGCCAAGGCCCACCCACTCATTTCTTAGGGCAGCGCACGGGTTACACGAGTATGCTAACATATGCTGACTTTTGCAATTTCATGCTATGGATACATTATGATGTATTTTATTTCTTTTTGGGAACCTCCACGACAACTGATTCAGAGAATCATTGTGCTCGAAACGGAAATGCTCGACACATCTGAAGGATGACCTGCCCAACCAGGGCTTGCATCTGGAAAGCAATGGCCTCGGTGATGCAAGAGAATGTGTCCTCGAAGTTTCTCACAATTTCCAAGTTCTAAAATACAAGTTTGGGGTTCCTGTGAAAGATTTTGAAAGTAGGGAACCCCTAAACTTGATGGTTTTCAATGGTTTACACTCATTTTCCCATCAAAATTAAATCAAAGTTACTACATCTACTATACTATTCTTAATTCATGTTGATCCTAAACTCTTCCTGCAACTGCCATACAAGCAGAATGAAACTTCGTGCTGGCAACGGTCATGCCATGCTTGGCTGCGCTTCGAGGCTTTGAAGGGCTGGGAACCAGCCACATTTAGCAACAGCGACTTCTGGATTACATTGGATTGTATTGGATTGATTTTGGTGATGCAATCACCTTAAATATCCTTAAATGGAATTTTGTGACTGATGATCATGTATTACTCAAATGATTACACAAGGACCAAACCAACCAACCCATGTAGATCCACTTTAGAATGAGTTCACATTACATGATCTTACCATACCTTACCCAATACCGGATGAATCCCGATGATCATTTCGGATTACTCCCCGACAGCTGGGCTTTGAAATGCATCCGCAAAGCGTGGCACGGGCCACGCGGAATGCTGAGCTTCCAACAGCTGTGGTCTTCCCAGAGCCGACACCAAACTCAAGCCTTGGGGGATATAAAATGATACAAGACTGTCGGACTTAAACTTTCGATTGGTAAATTGATTATATAAATTGTATTGAATTATATTGAATTCAAGGCTGGGATGGTGTAAGTTTCAGCCAACTTTATCAACTTTCTTCTGGTAGCTTCAAAGTCGCAGTGTTTTCCATCGACTTTGCACGTCTTATGAAACGCCTGCCTGGGGCTGTGAGTTGTATTCAAATCACGTAGGGTCATAGGATTCTGCAAGAGAGCAGTGCACAGTTTTTTTGGTAGCACGAAACACAACATTTCATAAACACCAAGGAAACAAAGAAGTCATTAGCCAAACATCGTCAGCAAATCTTGCAAAGATGATTGGTACTATATATATATATATATATATAATAGATTATAATAGATTCAATATGATTCGGTTTAGCAATCCCCTTCACAATGCTATCAGAATACATCTTTCTTGTGGCCCCTCCCTCGCTGTGTCTCACACGCAAGAGAACGAGATGAAACTAGAATAAAATAGATATATTCTCCTTTGAAAGGGCCAAACTCTGAACATGGCACACTGATGCACACTGCATGTTATGATTTTAGGGGTTTGTTGGAAACAAAGCCCAATAGTTCACTTGTTTTTGCCCCACCGACAACTCGCAAACGACGCAAACTTCATAAAGGGTGGGAGCGAACTGAGTAAAGGATTCACGTCTTTCTCGCTTGCACCGTTTGCTCTGTGCACTCCCGGCCTTTGGGAGAGATGTAATTAAGAGTCATAAGAGTCTCGCTTCGGAAAGGACCAGATTCGTGATGTCACCGGTTCCCATCATCGGCCATAACCATAGACTCTCGGCCCTAGGGATCTATGTGCAAATTCCTGCCTGCCTCCTGGGTCTTCCAACTTCATATTTCACCTTCAGCTTGGCTTCACGAGCTGGCTCCTTCCCACAGCGCTGGCAAAACTTGCACATCTCGCGCAAATTAGCCCAAGATGCACCCCTCCTTTTTGAACCAGAAGAAACGACAAGGACGGCATTCACCAGCTTGATGGGCATCTATCACCTGAATTGCTATCGCTCTCACTGTCTGAGAGGAAACCTGGAGCCACCAAGAAGTCGCTGCTGGAGGACTCTAAGTCGACCAATGGCTGGCTCCCTCTCAGACGAGCCAACTGCATCCAGCAGCTGTTGAATTCCCAACTGCATCCCCAGTTGTGGAGACACTTTCTGCATGGCCGAACATGGCCTCTTGGATCTCTTCACCAAGAGTGGCCTTCTTGGAGTCACGCACGTCCTGCAATTTTTCTTACTCTGCTGAGCTGCTGTACATCTGTTTCGATCTATTTTGATCATCTTGGGAACTGAGCTGTCTAACAGCTACCATGCAAGCTCCTGCAGCTGGTTCGGTGTCCGGAGGCTTCACGGACTGCTTTCACGCTGGGCGCCGTGCTTCAAGTCCATCAATTCGCACGGCTGTCAAGAAGCCGGAGAGGCTCCTGGCACATGCGAAGTGCATGGCCATGGTGCTAGCTTGGGCCAGGCAAATAGCTTCCCGGATTGGAAAGACAGTGAAGACTGGAGATGTTCATGAAGTGCTACATCTCATTACTTTTGTCAATTGCATAGAAACAACATGAAAAAAACATGGTACGACCATGGTTTGTCAGTCAAGAAATCGGAAACTGAGACAATCAAGACCAAATATGACCAAACCACAACATAGCAACAAATCACAACATGTTCGAACATATCTGGCTGCCGAGTTGTGACTTCAGTTACAGTTCGTGCAAGCACTTCCACATCATGGGCACAAGTTTGCCAGAACGCTGGGAGATGCAAGGCTGCGGCCACAGTCCGTGCGGATTCGCTGCGGCGGGCAGGCCGTACCTGACTTCTTGCATGAGCCGCTTTTGAGTAAACACCACAATACATCATAATACCATGTGCAGAGGCTGCAGAGGTCAAAGAAAAATACGGTGCTGCAAATCATGCGCGAGGACAAAAACACAGAGATAGAGACAAACAGAGCATCTGCCTTTGCTTCAGAACATGGGGGCCACATGCTTCTATTGATTCTATTTGCTTGCTAACTCAAGTAACCCAGTGCCACAAGTAGTGCTTGCTTTGTGTGTTGTTCGTCCACCCTGTGCCTCTTCACAGCATCTGTAGAATCGGTAGAGACTTGAAATATCCGCCGACCCCAGCCGGATGCTGGGGGAGCGCGCCGGAGAAGAATGCGCCGGAGACAGAGGCAGACAGACAGACAGGCAGACAGACAGACAGAGACAGACAGACAGGGTTTCTTGTCGGCTCAGAAGGCAACGTTAGGCACTGGAGCCTGCTTGCTAGCCGTCCTTCAGTGCCATGGTGTTTTGCTGTTTCGGAATCGGATTTCGGAACCGCCCGCTGGGACGTCGCTGTGGAGCTGCTTTGAGAGGGCATGGGAGCTGCACTTTGGAGCTGGTTTCTTGTCGGCTCAGAAGGCAACGTTAGGCACTGGAGCCTGCTTGCTAGGCGCCGCTTCCGTCCTTCAGTGCCATGGTGTTTTGCTGTTTCGCAACCGCCCGCTGGGAGGTCGCTGTGGAGCTGCTTTGAGGGCATGGGAGCTTCACTTTGGAGCTGGTTTCTTGTCGGCTCAGAAGGCAACGTTAGGCACTGGAGCCTGCTTGCTAGGCGCCGCTTCCGTCCTTCAGTGCCATGGTGTTTTGCTGTTTCGCCACCGCCCGCTGGGAGGTCGCTGTGGAGCTGTTTTGAGGGCATGGGAGCTGCACTTTGAAGCTGGGTTCTTGTCGGTTCAGAAGGCAACGTTAGGCACTGGAGCCTGCTTGCTAGGCGCCGCTTCCGTCCTTCAGTGCCATGGTGTTTTGCTGTTTCGCAACCGCCCGCTGGGAGGTCGCTGTGGAGCTGCTTTGAGGGCATGGGAGCTGCACTTTGGAGCTGGTTTCTTGTTGGCTCAGGAGGCAACGTTAGGCACTGGCCTGCTTGCCGGAACCGGCCGCTGGGACGTCGCTGTGGAGCTGCTTTGAGAGGGCATGGGAGCTGCACTTTGGAGCTGGTTTCTTGTCGGCTCAGAAGGCAACGTTAGGCACTGGAGCCTGCTTGCTAGGCGCCGCTTCCGTCCTTCAGTGCCATGGTGTTTTGCTGTTTCGCCACCGCCCGCTGGGAGGTCGCTGTGGAGCTGTTTTGAGGGCATGGGAGCTGCACTTTGAAGCTGGGTTCTTGTCGGTTCAGAAGGCAACGTTAGGCACTGGAGCCTGCTTGCTAGGCGCCGCTTCCGTCCTTCAGTGCCATGGTGTTTTGCTGTTTCGCAACCGCCCGCTGGGAGGTCGCTGTGGAGCTGCTTTGAGGGCATGGGAGCTGCACTTTGGAGCTGGTTTCTTGTTGGCTCAGGAGGCAACGTTAGGCACTGGCCTGCTTGCCGGAACCGGCCGCTGGGACGTCGCTGTGGAGCTGCTTTGAGAGGGCATGGGAGCTGCACTTTGGAGCTAGTTTCTTGTCGGCTCAGAAGGCAACGTTAGGCACTGGAGCCTGCTTGCTAGGCGCCGCTTCCATCCTTCAGTGCCATGGTGTTTTGCTGTTTCGCAACCGCCCGCTGGGAGGTCGCTGTGGAGCTGCTTTGAGAGGGCATGGGAGCTGCACTTTGGAGCTGGTGTTCACTCTGTGGCATCAAAACTGGAAGTGCATTTGTCTGCACAATCCGGGTGAAATCGGGAAAAACAGATTCGAAACACAAAATCCATCTAGTTGGTTCATATGTTCAGTTCGTTGTTTTTCCATTATTTGTCTGCGTGTAATGTAGTTCGGCTATGCGGCGAATTGAGGCTTTTGGTGCGGTTCAATGCTCTTCGTCAACGGAATCCTATCTAACTACAAATCATACATAAATCAAACGTTGCCTTCGAAGCCACCACAAAACCACACAACCGCACAACAACTCAGCAACACAACCACTGCAACAAAATATCTGTTCTCAGTTCTCATGATAAAAATGCTACAAATGTTTGCTCGGCACATTGTCGATACTACTGGAGTGAATCTGGGGTCGGCGGCAGGGGGCGTAAGCCCTTTAATTTCCATAGGATTTCAAACTTGCAGGTGCAGTCGCACTAGTCAACTGGTCCCCCATTGCCAGCCAAAGGGTCAATGGATCATATAAAAATGGATGCAAAGGCATGCAAAGGCACCTCTCAGGTCGTGCTGCTGGAGATTCCATCGCGCTATTCACCGCTGCCTCTGGAACATCTGGGACTGCTATAGCAAAGCAGAGTCTTGAGATTGGGTGGGATCTCTTTGGATTTGTGGGATCTGTTGGGACAAGATTCGGGGCAGTGTTGACCATGACGATGATGATGATGATGATGGTGGTGGTGATGGTGATGGTGATTATCCATGGTGACACTCATGCTGACAGTGGTCACGATCACAATGTTGACCATTCCACCTGTCTCGTGAAGTCCAGAGGTTGTACTTGGTCATACATCTAAGGAACTTCCCTTCAGATTGCTGTGATCACTGTGAACATGCATTTATGCAATTGACGCCAATGCTGCTGACTCATCAACATTGAAAATTGAATGCACATCTGCGGTGTCCAAGTATATGGTGAACATCAAGGTGATGTTCCAGTGCCTTGTCATGAAGGCTATGGATTACAACTGACCCAAACTAGCTGGGGAGAAAACATTGTCCATCCAATCCAACAGATTCAACAGATTGTTGGCTCGACTCACCTGCATGAGATCCAGCCAGCAGCTCGTGGGAGTCACCTAAGAACAGCAGTATGCAGTCAGGGAAAAGGTGACTCTGCAGAGCATGCGGGGAAACGAAACTAGATGACTTGTGATCTCCGTGTATCACTTCCTGGGCTTGTTTGCTGTCCATAGGCCCATAGGTGTATCTATGCCAACATATGCCAACTTCAGGCCTTCATAATCTCAAAGTGGTGAAGTAACACAGGATCGATACTTGAACACCTGGTCCTTATTGACACGTTTCCTTTGCTTACGTCAGCACAAGCCGGCACAGCACAGAAAGGCGGCTTGGTGGCCTCAGCCTGTCGACCCCACCAGTAATTCTCTCGGTTCACGAAAAGAAGCCGAAGCTGCCTCAGCTTTCTCTCTCAGCCAATCTCAGCTGCACAGAGATGAAAGCAGCTGCTCCAAGGCTTGGAACTGGCGAGGCTTTGCTCCAACGCTTTGCTCCAACGCTTTGCTCCAACGCTTTGCTCCAACGCTTTGCTCCAACGCTTTGCTCCAACGCTTTGCTCCAAGATCTTCAAGGCTTTGCTCAAGCTCTGCTCGTGTGACAGTGCGCTTGGCTCATCTTGGCTCCACACATGTATGCAGCATGAGAGGCCACCTTGGTGACACCCTGCTTTCACAAGCACACAAGATCGCAAGACGACGAAAGGTGCAAAACTCCACCCATCTCGGCGTTGTGATGGGAGAAATGACCCATCCCTTTCGCCATACCTTGAGGCTCCTTACATTGGAGAGGGACTGAGCAGCATGTTCTGCTACTGGTGGTGCCCACCTCTGCTTCAAGCAATCCCAGCAAATCCGTCACAAAAACAATAAACCTCCAAAACTCCAAGACTTTAAGAATGCCTCAAGCAATGCCTTTTGCTACCTCTGTTGTGAACCTTTCAGCTCCAGCTCTTGCGGGACCTGCCAATGGTGCTATGTGGTATCCAAGGCCCTGGCCAGGAGACTGCAGGCTGCATTCTCTGCACCTCAGACTGCATTCAAACGCGTTCGTTTCACCTTCGTTCCCGTTCTCTAAGTTTTAAGCTATATACAGTATTGCAAGCAAGGGATTGTCCTTTCTCCAGGATTTTCCCGTTTCTGCCAAAAAATGTGTAACAGCCGGATGAACCGTTCACACTTGACAAAGCATTCTTTAGGGGCTCTTCGTTTCTGTGCATTCTCTGGTGGTCCTGTTCATAAATCACCAATTAGTAAATTAGCCAGGCATTCAAATCCAGGCTGGAAACCCAGCCTCATCTGAGAGATACTCTTTGCAGGATGGCAAGGGAGGCCCAAGGTAAGCCTCTCAAAGTCTTTCGGATCGCGGAGTCAATCTGAATCTTTTGATATTTGTTAGATTTTGTTAGGGGTTCAAATGGGTTCAACCTGTGTCCTGGAAAATCTATGAAATGTAGTCACCAACCTATCAATCTCAGAGGTGTTTGATAGCTATGCTGGGAATGGGTGAACGCTGGCAAACGATCTTTGGTCCAAGCTGGGACGGCTGAGACCTGTTCACTTGTTCCTTTTATTCATAGCACCCACAGAGTCATCTCAGGCAATGAACTGCGGCACAACACCATTGCGCAAAGGAGTAGTTGGCTGCAGAGCTTTCGCCAGGCTTTCCCGGATTTTCGACAAGTTTTTAAGAGGTCATGTTCTCTCTCAAAAGTTGGGAGAAATGAGATCTCAAATTAAAACATGATACCTACCACGCGGCATGACGAAAACTGCATGTAATACATCGGCATAGGTGTCAAGAATCAGTGGCTACAGTATTTCTCCGCCTACGCGTATCTGTGATATGTATTCGCCACGCTTTCGCCACGCTTTCGTCCGTGGTGCTTTCGCAAAAGCTTCCCCTGAACCCGAAGCCTCTCTTCACCCGAAGCTAAACTCTCTTCATATTTCATGCTGCTCAGGTGACATGGCTAGTTTGTTGTGGAGACCCCAGGGGATCACACCGTGTCCCACCTCCAAGCGGTAGCCAGCAGCAAAGCGAACCGCTGCCTTCACTGCATAAACTGAACAAACTGAGCAAATGGCTAAGATCATCTAAGATCCTTCAATGAAAAGAACATATCTCATTGAGCGCCGGATGATGTCGATGGCGTCTGTTTGCACATCATTCCGTTTCATTTGGTCCAGCAGACAAGCTGAGATGCGCACTGCCACTCGCCAACGTCCACCTCCTCCCTCATGTCCTCTAGATCGAAAACCTTGGTGCTGCAAAACCGTGAGGCTGTGACGCCCAGTTCTTTCAACTCTTAAAGTGATCGCCACACATTCCTATCATTCATCAACCTGGTCCTGAAGTACTTACTATCTCATCTGCCAAAAGGACAATAAAACAAACATAAACAAACTATGTCCGAGCTTGGGGTTTGCCAGGTCAATCGTCAATGAATCACTGACTGGAGAATCAACTGCACGCTTCTCAGAAGCAAATGAATTAAACATATATATATATTAAATGACACTTTGTCTAGTGACAATTCCGTAATTCCAGACTCTTGATAGAACAGGAACATTTTCCGATGCGTGTGTTATCTTCGATTCTCTCTGGCTAGGTCTCAAGCAGGTCCAAACCCTGGCACAGAACTCTGCCCGCCATGCCTGGTCAAATGTCAGGGAGCCATCTCCACAGTGGGTTTACAACGGCCATCAATGGCCTACCGTAGCCTTGGATTTACAAGGTCAGTCCGAGATCAAGCTAAACAATCACAATTTAGAACACTGAAATTGCAAGTCATGAATGAAATCCACATCATGACTGCAGTTGGTGATTCACACAGAAACTGTAGTTGCAATGATGGTCTCAGTGCAGGTACAAGGTAAAACAAATTCAACGCATGCCACGACAGGCCTCCCCGAAGCAGGAGTCTCCCAATCTGACAATCTTCAGTAGACAAGCCATGCGAGACCATATCAGCAGTTTATAGAATGGTTCCATTGACTAGTCAGCGATTCTGAAACTATTTTTCGAATGTATTGTTGGAACATGTTGGAGCATGTTGGAGCATGTTGGAACATGTTGGAACATGTTGGAACATGTTGGAACTGTCACTCTTGAAGACTTTTGCTCTACATCCCACCGATTGGTTGATGCAGCTGCTCGCGTTGCAAACTTACGTGGCATGAGGCAAAACCGCAACACACGCTGGGCAGACTCATCCGGCTGCACAACACCACCTTGGGATAGCAGGCAAACCCCTCAAATTGCTGCCATGGTCTTTAAATACCTGGAAGGGAAGGCTTGTGCACTAGCCAAACAGAGAGCAAATATGATATATATATATATTATATGTGAAAATAGTGTTTTCCATTGGGAAGCGCTCACAATTGGCAAGATTAGAAGATAAGGTTGGCCCCACATGGCCCCATTGATAAACACTGCTATATACTGCTGTGCAGCAAGTAAAACATGTTGTTCCCCAACAGAGACAGTCTACCTGCAGGGCTAGTTTACAATACAACATATCCAAAATAGCACTAAGACATTTGGATGGTTGTGGTGGTGGTAAAATCCAATTTGGTCAAAGTAAGTAAACTGGTCGAACTATTCTTAAGCTGACCTTGGTTTTGCCAAAATCAAAACATCTGCTTAAAGGTCGCAGCACCGTGTCGCACCGTGTCATAGTCATATAATAAGTGCATATATGTATATATATATATTATATATATATGTAGAATTTAAATACAGTCATTTGAGTTATATTAAGATTATTATGTTGACAGTTCGATGTGCAATCTGACCAGGTCACATCTGACACTCGGAGTTAATGACACGTCCGGGCCGATCTAGGTCACCAGTCCAAAGTCTGTGTACTGATGAGTAAACATAGTCCAAAGCCGCAAAGGATTGTGCTTTGGTGGCCTCAGCATCTCCCAAAAATACGAAATATGACGAACAGTCAAACAATCGAAATTTCCAAAAGCTTCTTCATTCAAATCAAACGGAAAACCATCACATGTCTTCTTTTTACATTGTGTCTATCTAGAACCAGTTCATATATGTATATATGAACTATATATGTGATATATGTTTCTGACCCGTGCAAGCCTCACAGAAACGAAGCTGCAATGAGCCGTCCACGTGCCGCCACCCACCATCCATTCCTCCACTCTGGCCTGGAAGAATGGCCTCTACAAATCACGTATAGTCCGTACAGATCCGTATAGTATATAGATGATAATGTATACAATATTATACAATACAAGATAAAGACTGTGATCAATGTTGGTCAACATGGTAGCTGGCATGCTGATGTATGTGTATATGCTATGTATATTACATTTACATATCATATATATACACGTATGATTAATGTTGGTTCTATGTGCAACCAACATGAGTGTAGGATATTGTATAACTCCACGGAATTTGTATGCATGTATCCAATAGACACATGATGGATAGACAATCAATACACATTCAATGTCATCAGCATTCAATGAACAGAAACAAACCCAAACAGCAGGACTTGAAACACTTCTCAGCGAGATAATGTAGAATAACGTATAGTAATAGTACAATTATCATTCATTATACGTCATTATACACTATCAATCACTATTTCATACTCTTTTGATCTATATTGGTTTCATGGCCAGCCTCGCTGCCAGTGTTGGCGGCGCTAAAAAGGCCGACAAAGACAGCCACTTGGGTGGCCTTGGCAGTACCAGCCACCGTTGTTAAAGGATTGTTTCAAAGAAAACCGGAAGAACAGTAAACACATGGGACTCTATATGTAATATAAGCATACTATGTTAATACACTTGTCATATCTTGTCATCTTGTATCATCTGTTGTTCAGATTTGGGTTGTTTCTACCAAAGCAGCTTCGCAGAGTCGTAGAACTAACCCACATATTGCATGGTCGATGCTGTCCAAAACCAATCCTGATACACACAAGAATAATCAATATGCAACAATGGTATTGTCATACCCACTTCAGCAAGGCCAAAACTGTTTGGAAAGTTTCCCACAAAACTGTCGCTATCCAAGATCCAAGTCTGTGGCTTCAGGGAGTGCAGAAGCACTGGCCTCGATGAGGAATTCCAGTCCTACCAGTGCGAGCATGCGGCTGCAGAATGTTGGTTTAGCATGGTTTAGCATGGTCTGGCAGTACAGTTTGGGAATGCGAATTGAAACTTAAACTCTGGCAGTCGGATGCAGTCGGTCCATCTCTCAAGGCAATAGTGTTGCTTCCCGCCTGGCAGGGATGAATCTGTTTTTGTCACTTGGGTTAAGCAAACATGTGACCCACACGTATAGTTGTTGTATGTGGCATAGCTAATAAGGCAAGGCAGAATGTGGCATACTGTATCATGTGGCTACATACATAAATACTTTGAAACCTGGTGGAATTGTAATTGTAAATCCATTGCTTTCACAAACCTCACAAAGACTTCAATGTCTTCTCCACTCTAGACTGTCGTCAAAATTGCAATGTCTTCAAGTCTTACAATCCCGCTGTTGCAAATTTCCGAAAGGCCCGAACGGTGAATAAAATGACACGGCAAGCCAAGATTGGCAATGCCCGCAACTCTACCCAAAAGGGTGGCTGGCTGGCTAGCTGCTGGTTTTGGTCCCTTTTCTCCATATCTTTCAACCTACATTTTCAGCGCATCATGATGATGCACATGCTGGAACTACAAGTTCACTGCATTCCCCTGCAATGAACCCAAGGACCCAAAGCCAAACAGCCTGTACTTCTGAGCAGGCTGGGCAACCCCCCTTCACAGCTCTTGTCTACTTACTCCTGGTGGTCGTCGTTCCGTTGCCGTAGTTCGTGTGGGATGAGTACTGACCACTGGAGGAGTCCGATTTGGATGAGTAGAATCCATGGCCGCTGCCTGTGTTGGAGTAGTAGTAGCTTGAACTCTGAGATGATCCATTGGAATTGTAGCTGTTGCTGTAGCTGTAGGACCCATCGGAGTATGAGGTGTAGCTATTGCCCTGGCTGTTTGTGCCATAACTGGAGACTCCGCGAGGCATGGCTGCAAAGAAGCTGAGTTCGTTGAGTTCAAGCGATCCGCCAAGGCAATCCTTTTCCAAACTTGAGCCATGACGGCCATGACGGCCATGAAAGCCACGTATCCCTGCGCTGATCCGCACCAGGGGCATGTGACCCCTTTGTCAGTCTCTGCAATAGCTCCCTGGAAATTTATGGTGAATGTTGGTGACATGATGTGACATGGCATGTACAGTACAAGGTCTTCCCAATCTGAGTTTCAACGCCTCATGCTTCCGCACTTCTTCTGCCAAATCCCTGATAGGCCTTGCATAGCCACATTGAGATGGGTGAAATTGGGTGTGCATGCAGCGGTGACGTTGATATTTGTCAGACTTTGGGAACTTTTGATTTTATCAGCTGACCCATGGAACTTACCAGCTAACTTACGCAACGAAAATCAGGTCCCACAGCCCAGCAGCACTTGGTTGTCCACACCCACCAGTACTCACCATTGATTCCAGTATCACTACGAGATCCAACGCCGAGCAATACAAAGCCCTGCGCCAGGGGTAGAGCACATCTGGTGCTTTTGGATCGCCTCGCCGCGTGTCTGGAGGTGGACACAAAGATTGAGGATTGACAAAGTCCCTTACCAACAACATCCAACAACCACATTCTGTTGCATCGAGCGCGAACGTTGGCTCCGACGAAGCATCCCGAGCGTTATGCTAGTACAATTGAGTGTAGGTCTACGTCTGACTATGCGGACAATGAAAGATTGGATGCCTGAATTCCATTAGCCTTCGGTGTAAGCGGAAACAGGCAAGATTCTAGTTTTTGTTCGGGGGGTAGTCAAGACACTACCCTGCCAACTTGTTGCCCTCTAAAAAGTGTCAACTCAAGTAGTGTTGTTCTAGCCATTCCTCGACGTGTGTCGGGATCCCATGGATTCGCATGGCCTGCATTTGAGAGGTACTGCCTTGGTGGCAATGGAAATGAACACCTCCTTTGGGGTTCAAATTGGGCACCTAAACAAAGGCAGAAATCGATGGGGTTCCATGGACCATATCTTTGGCCTTGATCTGCAATACATAGATGGAAAACAAGTTCCTCAAAAACCTGATCCTTTAGGGTTCAGTGCTCATCTGAGTATGGGGCTTGTCTGCCAGTAAGCTGACCTACAAAGCAAGCATTTCTCCAACAGAAATTTGCGTAGAGACATTGTCAGTGACCACGCTCTCGGAGCCATCTTGATCTGAGGATGTGCGGCCGACATGTCTTTTGGGCACCGATTGTTCGACACCTTGATTGAGGACACTTGATCTCTATACTTCGCAATACCTCAAGTCAACCAGATCATTGACGCGCTTTCTTTTTTTCCATAAGTTCCTTTCACTTGTGCAGAGTGACAACTTGATCAAATGCTGAACATCAGTGTACCATACAGAGTCAATTTCAAGCTCCATCGCAAAATGCCAAAAAATTGGATTCAAAGCCTTCAGCGCTTCCTCTGCACCACCAAAGGTTGCACAAAGCGCCTGGGGCGCGAAATCGTGCAAAGCAGGTACTAAGTTCTTCCTCTCTCTCTCTCTCTCGCTCTGTGCTGTCAACTCCCGTGGCTTGCAAACTGTTCATCTGCAAATGCACGAAGAAGTTGAACACATAAGTTCTTGCTTCAATCAGTCTAATAAATCCTAGCACGTCCAATCCAGCCCTGTCTGCACGTATATAATTGTAATTTGTTTCGATATTTTACATGGGCAGAAGTGGCAATTGTCAGCATCAAAAGGAGGCTAACACTAAGTCTCTCAAATCAGGAACATGGAGATTTATGTAAGAGGAAGTCCTTCTTGACAGAGACAAACATCTGACACAATTGTTCGATAACCATTTGCTAACCTTTGGAAAGTCTGAGGGTCTTTCAGTCCAGATCAGTCCAGTGAACGCAATGTATACGCAATGTACATTGGGGCCACTCGTTTCTTGAGGCCACTCGTTAGGCAACTTCACAACTCTGTCAATTCTGCGTGTCCTCTGAGGACCCAGGCGAGAATCCAAAGCATTGTGCATAGCACACAAAACGATCATTCTAGAATTGATTCAATAATTTATTCTATTTTATTCTCTAGATTGTGCTTTTTCTTTATTTTTCTGAGTTGTAGTTCTTGAATGACAACCACCTAAACACAACATAGTTGGTCTAAGGCACACAGCTCTTTTTGCTTGCCATCTCAGCGGTTCGCTGTGCTTCTGATCTCTGGCTCCAGATTGCTTACTATAGCAGCCAACGTAATATTATGATTTCTCATTCTACTGGGCAGAAATGTGATCTTCTACAGATGTCATGAATACAAGTCTGTTTTCCAGGAGACTTGCTCTGTACCAATGCCTCTGTAGTATCCTGCTGTACTCCAAAGCAAAACATACTTCAGACTTCAGACCCTCTGCTTTTCTGATCCATTGTGCAACTTTCAGACAAGCCACAATTCGAGCCAACTTTATCCACCTATTACCAATGCAATGCTCTGCGCCAAAGCGCATTATTCAAATCTTGAAGAAACTGCATTTTTCAGTAACTGTGTTTTTTTCCCTTCTGTCGTTCTCAAATACTCACGAAATCGATGTTGTTTAGCCGATGGTAGCTTTCTAGAATAAATTCCACCACAACAGTCACAACAACCAAGATGCAACTGCTACTTGAACGACTCGAACGACTCGAACGACTCGAACGACCTTTCTGGTCGTGACAAAAAATGGAGACACAATCTGCCAGCTGTGCAAACAGCCGCTCCACCTCGCTGGCGCCGACACGGCAATGCTGGGCAATCTCCCCAAAGTTCAAGCGCCGTTGTTTCTTGGGCTTCCTCGGACAGAGTTGATGCATTTGATGCATTGAGGCCTGTCCCTACCCCGTGCCAGCCCTTGCTGTCCTGAAAGCTAGCTCCATCAAAGACAGAGCACACATCTTCCGCCTGCCAGAAGCATCAAAATGCTTGATTCACAAAGGCTCTGGCTCACCAATGCTTTTCGAACAAAAATTCTGAAAGGGCACTGCAATTACGGTATCCTTCAATCCGGTGATGTCTAGCAACCAGTGAACCAAAACTGCACAGAAACGCAGTAGAAGTTACTGACCTGAAACATAGCGCTTAACAGGCAATCTCCGATCAAAAAAGAACACACACACACACGTGCACAAAAAAGTGCATGGGAAAGCGATGAGAGGCTGAAATTACTTTAAGAACTTTTCTATATTGATTTCATATATGTTTATATAATATGTATATGTTTATATAATATGTATATATATATATATATTATATTATATATATATTATATACATATATCATATATATATATATATTTGTTTACATGTGTTTATGTTATTAATTTTTAAGAGTTATGAAATCAAGGTTTTCTATCTGAGCATCACGGGGGGGTACGGTATACATATCTGGGGGGGTCAGGTGCGTGCTCTTGGGTACGGGTACGGTATGTAGGTACGTGCTCTTCGGTACGGGTACAGTACGTAGGTAGGTGCTTTGGGTACAGGTGCGGTACGGCTACGGTATGTAGGTACGTGTGCTTTGGGTACGGGTGCGGTACGGCTACGGCGTGTAGGTACGTGCTTTGGAAACGGGAGCGGTACATGTCTGTGGTTTGGGTAACGGTACAGCGCACCAGAAGTATGCGCATTGTGTGCAGGGGCTACGCATTCTGCAGGCTTTGCAATTTTCAATTCAATTGAAATTGGATTCATGTGATGATGTGACTATGACTCAGGCTCAGACTATGACCTATGAGCTTATGCATATGCCTATGACTCTGACTCTGATTCAGATCATTTTCATAAATGAGTCAAGTCATAAGTCGTCATATTATTATTCATATTCGATTATTCGATTCGATTCAGATTCATATTGATTTGTATCATCAGCATCATTGGTAATTTCAAACCAATCACCATATCAAATCATAATCATTAATGATAATTGGTTTTTTTCGCGAGATTTGGTGCTAAGGTTTTTCTTGCGCGCTAAAGGTTTTGGAGTTGCCACCACTGTTTTTCAAGGATTGAGACTGGGAGGTTTGTGTTTTTTCAGGTTTGAATTGTGGGTCACTCGTTCTGGCCGACTGCAGGCCATATCCACATCAAAAAATGCATGTAGCATGAACTTGGGTGATCCTGGTGGGGCTTTGCAGCCACCTTGGCGATCCATGCGGCGGGCGGAGAAAAAACAAAACATGCCAAAACACAGTTGCAAACTTTGCCAACCAGTACAAGTGTTCAAACCAGCTTCAAATCCCAGTGGGTTTTACATTTGAAAAGTTTGAGTTGGTGCAATTTTGACATCTGACATTTGAAGTTGTAAGGGGGCTGCACCGGTGAGCCTATGTGAAGCGACACAGATACACTTCATCTGATGAAATCGGCAAGTTGCAAATGAACAAAACAAGACAAATAGATTCTTAAATAGACCGTCTAAGATACCTAATTCTAAACACAAATTCATTAAAGTATTTGAGCTCATTCACTGTCTGGTTTTCTACGAAATGCGAAGCTGTATTTCTGCGGCACTGCCATGGGTGCTCTGCCTCCAGAGCTTTACGATCAGGCTATGTGCGGCTATATGGGGACAGATGGTTGTTGATCATTGGGTAATGCGTGCGCAGGGGGGCGTCAGGATGGTATGAAGCATGTCTGATAATTTGATTTGTTGATTTCAGCAGAGTTGGTATGACATGGCAAGACTTGATGTGATTGTTGTTTGGCATATCCATTGTCACTGGCGTAGGTCTGGGATTCACTCACCTGAATGCGCCGAGATCCTCAAGATCCGCAAGAGCCTTGAGAACTTGTATGGGCTGGTGTCAAGACATGGATCTGACAATGACGCTCCTTGGACAACCATGGGCAGTTTGCATGGTTTTGTGCTGTGTAGGATTCTTTATACCATCACCCATGGAGGAACAGTGCTAACTTTTAGGCTAGGATAAATTGAATGATTCGATTCTATATTGGTGATGGTGCCTGTTGAATCGAGAATCCTTGTTCTTAAATACAGGCCAGAAATCATTGGACGCACAATTGCCGCAATTTGGTTGTATTTCCAAAGTTCCCAAAAATTTGGGGGA
Source organism: Cladocopium goreaui (assembly GCA_947184155.2). Classification (NCBI taxonomy): domain Eukaryota; class Dinophyceae; order Suessiales; family Symbiodiniaceae; genus Cladocopium; species Cladocopium goreaui. The sequence goes on from CAMXCT020006586.1 coordinate 203,308, forward strand.
GCCTGAAGAATCTGAACTTTCCAAACTTTTACTGACAGACTGACATTGAACAAAAGTCATCAAATTGTCAATTTCATCAAGTACATCAGACATGGGGTTCACCGGGGGTGGGAACATAGTATTGAGATGTATTGAGTATTGAGATTTGAGGTTTTGGATTTTCAAGCGTTTTTTTGTGAAACATGGAAAAAACTTGCATGATGGAGTTTGGATTCTTGTTTTGTCATGCTTAGGGTCACGCATGAACCTTGTATGTTGAGCTAACCCTGGTGACCAATACTATAGAATGCCTCATGTTTTGACCTCTATGAAATGCGCATTCCATGAAAAACAGGTATCATTTTATAGTGACCATAAGTTATATAAAGCGCCTCCTCCAGATGCAAAAAAAGGGACGTTCTGGATGATGCATTTCATAGAGATTTTGCATTGATGAATCGCTCGCCATTAGATATCTTGATGGGTGTCCAGGAGGCATCTCATAGACGAAGTCTGAGTCGGTTTTTCTGTGTATGTAAGTTGGACAGGAGGCATTTCATAGAGGAAGTCTTTTGGCTCCAATTTTTTTCGACCGAGTTTTTGCCTATGTAATCTGAACATGGATGTTGCCAAATCATAGTGCCTTGACCTGGTCTCTCCTTCTTCGGCGTCACCAGGACGGACGCATTTTATAGTGAATGAATGTTTTTTAGTGACCTGGATGTGGCAATTCATAGAAGATCACCCAAGCATTTTATAGAGAAATATTTGTGCGAAATGACCGCAACATATTCACAACATGTCCCCCTTGGCATTTTATAGTGCTTGAGCATTATGAAATGCCCAGTAAAAACATACTGGGTATACATCACCAGGGTTGTTGAGCTGAAATTCGTAAACGATATGTGGTGCCGTGGTGCGTGGTACTGGTGCTGTTTTGAAAGAACAAGACTGCCATTGGGCCAACCGAACAATAATAGTTAGTCACGGTTCACAATCCATGACTCTCACTGTCTGGGCTTATGTGGGGTTGTGGTGCCACTGTATGGGTGAGAAAGGCTCCAGGGTTATGCGGAAAAGGTTCTTAAGATTCAGAGGAACCCTAGCCTTGCCTTTGAAGAACACCTCAAAAGAGGATGAACTTGGTAGAAAACTGGGGCCAATTTGCATTTGGAGTTGGTTGCTTTCTTCAAGTCATTGTTTTGGAACAAATTAGGTGTGCCAACAGTTTGCAAACTGGGGTGAGGTAACCAACTATGCTGCAGCGATCAATGGGCTGGACAATCTCGGCACCCACGAACTCACAACGTCACTTGGTCGGGCTATCAGTTTGTTTGGAGTCTGGAGTCTAACCATGAATCTTCAGGCCAAAGTACTAGAGCCTGTAAGTTTGTGGTTGGTGCTTCGGAGTTTTAAAAGCGGATGGGTCCGGAGTCCGGATGGGTCGACAGCAAGCGTCATTATCAAATGTTTGAAGTTTGGTTCAAGTTCATTTATGTTTTTTTCGGCAAACCATAGCCTGAAAGATAACATGAACTGTTTTTTGGTTCAAGTGGGTCACTTGTGTAGTCCACGGCCTGTACCGCATCAAGGCCTACGGCCAAAACCGCAGCCCCAATACACTTTAGATGTCTGACTGGTGACGGGTAGCTAGATGTTCTTTTCAGGTAAAGTGGATATGTGAACAACAATTGTAAAAAAAACATGCATTTCGTGTAAAAACTGCTGATTATATCTACAAGTTTAAAGGATACTGTATGATCATTAGGTTTCAGTTTGGTTATAATGAATCCAATCAATTTTTTGGCAACTAGCTATCAACCAGTAATTCCAACTTAACAATGCAATCGAAATCAACCGATGCCAAATCGTAAGAGAAAGGGTACTTTCTCAATGGAAACCCCTCCCAAAAAAAAATACCCAAAAAAGATTACATTTTTTTTCTTGGTCGGGTCCGCGCCGCGCGCGCGCACCAGAACTACATAGAAACAGCCTTCTTTTTTGGTGCGCGCGGCGCGTACCCGATGAGAGAAAAAAATAAAGTTCAGCCACTCGCTGAGTAAGGGTAACGTGTACGGACTTATGACTTGAACAAATTGATAGCTAAAAACACGTTTTTTGAAAACAGGAAGATATGGCATGGCCAAAGTTTGTCATGTGCAAAAATCACATACTTCAATTCCATTCTGACTCAAAACCTACTCGGTGGGTGTCCATGCTTAAAAAAATATATTTGTTTATCCAACTAGGTTCGCGCGCGTTTTTGGGGCGCAAAACGGGGGTCGGTTCCGCGCGCGGGCCGAGCCGAGGGGACGATTAAAGCTTGGGCGCTTGCTGAGTTAGGAGGCATGGTTTTTTCGGCTCGGGGCTTGGAGGTGTGGCGGGTCGAGATCGAGGCGCGTTGGTTCGTTTGGTGCGGTTGCTGTTTCCCAGGTGACCATTGAGGCGTCCTCGCCGTTTGCTTTTGCACCCCTCATGTCTTCGGGTTTCCGGGTCGGGATGGTGGATAGTGAGCCTGCAGTTTTCGCTCGGGGCTGTTGGCGAGGGGGGAATTCATTGGGGATCTAAGGGCGGCTTTGGTGGCCGGTCTGTTGCTTGTTGCTGGTGAGGCCTGTGGGGTTCCATGGAGGTCCCTGGAATGAAAAATTCAACCCCAACCGGAAGACCTTTCGGTCGAGGTTCATTTTGGGGGCACTTGAAGGGCTATGTCGGACCAATGTTGGGCCGTTTTGGGTCTATGTTGGGCCTATGTTGGGTCATTTGGTGGGCTATGTGGGGTTCCATGGACGTCTCTGGAATGAAAAATTCAACCCCAACCGGAAGACCTTTCGGTTGAGGTTCATTTTGGGGGCACTTGAAGGGCCATGTCGGACCAATGTTGGGCCGTTTTGGGTCTATGTTGGGCCTATGTTGGGTCATTTGGTGGGCTATGTGGGGTTCCATGGAGGTCTCTGGAATGAAAAATTCAACCCCAACCGGAAGACCTTTCGGTTGAGGTTCATTTTGGGGGCACTTGAAGGGCTATGTCGGACCAATGTTGGGCCGTTTTGGGTCTATGTTGGGCCTATGTTGGGTTATTTGGTGGGCTATGTGGGGTTCCATGGAGGTCTCTGGAATGAAAAATTCAACCCCAACCGGAAGACCTTTCGGTTGAGGTTCATTTTGGGGGCACTTGAAGGGCTATGTCGGACCAATGTTGGGCCGTTTTGGGTCTATGTTGGGCCTATGTTGGGTCATTTGGTGGGCCATGTGGGGTTCCATGGAGGTCTCTGGAATGAAAAATTCAACCCCAACCGGAAGACCTTTCGGTTGAGGTTCATTTTGGGGGCACTTGTCACTTGTTGGTGGTTTGGAACATGTTTTTTTTCCATATATTGGGAATAATAATCCCAACTGACTTTCATATTTTTCAGAGGGGTGAAATCACCAACCAGGGATCCTTTCATTTCCTTCCCATCTGAAATTGTACTATGTAAATTTATGCAAATTTCGTGTGTACTGGGATGGATGAAACGTGTGCACATGTTATTTTCATGTAATTTCCTTTCACATGCTTGACCTATAAGTCCCATAAGTATCATTGATGGACACTCTGAGTTGGCTAAAGGCTTGGTACTTGTAACAGGTAACTGCTTTCCAACCAATAGGCATAATTGGAGGCCTTTGCTAGAACCATCCTGGAATTAAAGGACGATTCCGAAAAACGGTTGACAGTTTGTGTACGAATCCAGCACAAATCATAATATATATATATACATATACATATTCATATATACAATATATATATATAAACATATGTTATGGATAATGGATCACGGTTGCCTAAAATCATTCGGGCTAGACTGTGGCGTCCCAAAACGATTGGCAACTTGGTCTAACGCAAGGTGAACTGCTGGGTTGAAACTGTTTATAATTACAGATAGGAACATTGTTAGGTTTATGACGGTTCATGGCGGAGATTCATCCACAGCTGAATGGGCGTGGGTCAAGATCTCAGACGCTCTCAGACGCTTCCAGATTTGGGGGCGCTGCTTTAAACCGATTGATCTTACCAGTTGACATGCCAAGTGTGACCTGTGTCGTGAGTGTGTTAAAACTCTTATAGCACTGTGGGGTTTCTAGCGGTTCTTCATGGCTGTGGTACCTTCGAGATACAACATGGTTGATAAACCCATCTAACATCTACAGTTATGGCCCGAGTTATACCAGTTATAACTACTAACAAAACCTCATTTCTAGAATGTATAATCCCATAGAAATAAGCAGTTATAACTAATAAATGGCCATAACTGTATATAACCAGTCGTTATTTTACCCCGCCTTGCATCCAGGCCATCCATGCCGTGCTTAGAGGTCTGACTTCGGTAAACTGAGATGACTGAGGTCCTGGAAATGGAGAAGAGGAAATTGAACGACGAGGTCAACAGACTGCTGAGAGATTTGCTGTTTCAGAAGCTAGCCATGGAACTGGCGGAAATCATTAATGGATCATGGGATCTTGATGGCATCTGAGGGATGCTCCAACCTTGAGAGTTGGGGGAAAGCATAAAAAATCAATTTTTAATTTATTTTTTAATGATTTTTTAATGTTTCTTTTTCATGTTTTTTTTTATGATTTTGATTTATGAATTGGAAAAATGTTTTTTGATTTTATGAAAATTTTATGATGATTATTTTATGATTTTTTATGGCTCATTTTATGATTTTTTAATGATTTTTTCCGCCCACGTCGCCCTAAAAAAATCATAAAAAATCATGCTTTTCAAAAAACATAGAACTTTCATTTAAAAAAACATAACTTTTTCATAAAAAACAAACACAAAATTTTCATAAAATCATAAAAAATAGGCAAAATAAGGGTCACACTGTGGCGAAGAATTAGGGTGACAAGCCCCACTGCAATAGATGATGCTCAGTGGAAGTTTCCCATGGTTGGTGGAGAGCTGCTGGTATCATGGGAGGGACTGCACTGAACAGCATTGCCCATACAAGGGCAGCAAGGGGCCTGAACTTGCCTGTGGGATTCACAAGTACAGTACATGCTCAAGATTTGCCAGCAGCGTGCATGAGTTCGACTGTGTGAAGCCATGCCCAAGCTGAGCCAACAAGAAGCGCAGTTCTTGGTGAAGGACTGGCACAGCGCCCACAGCCGACTCCTGTTAGAACTCGAATTCAAGCTGATTACTGGGAATTGTTGCCTTGGAAACTGTGTGGCATTTCCTGCAGTTCGTTGAGCATTTTGGTTCAAAGGCGTCGGGGCACACAGCCGTCGCCCAGGACCGCCGGTGAGAAGGGACCCCACTAGAGATCTGAAAGCAACTTCAATGGCCGATCTGCCGGTTGCTGCTGGTGAGGCCAGTGCCTGGAGCATCCAAGCTAAAAATTTTGGATCCCGACTCAGCAACCTTAAGAGCTTTGTCTCTTCTTTGGAGAGAGTGGGCCGCGTTCCCTATATAGCTACCAGCCCGCCCTCTTCCCTGCCGCCGCGCGCGCCCTTGGTGACCCCGCCCTCCCACAGTGCAAGGGTTCATACAGCTGGCTTATGTCGGGACGTTCAGCGGCGCTCCAGATGCAAAACGCGGGCGCACACGCCGCTGCCGCTGCAGCGTTGACGGCCAATCCGGACCCGGACCCCGTGCGGACACGAGGACGCCACCGCTCCTGGCAGACCCGATCCGACGTCGGATCCCGCCTCCTTGCCGCGGGCCCCAGCAAGGCCAATCGACCTCCCGGCCAAGCTGCTGCCAGAACCGGCCGCAAGAGCATGCCGAAACGGAGATGTATCGCGAAAGGCAAGAGACCTCGCGGCGCGGATGCCGGCCGGACGGCGCCGGACGGGCCCCCCCAACCCGGGGCGCGACGGCTCGCCAACCCGGAGCACAAGCGGCCCGACAGAAGACGAAGCCAGGCCCCCATGATGCCGCCCGGGCCCAAAGACGCCAGGGGACAAGAAAGAGGTATTCTCGAAACCACAGCGCCAACGCCCGACAGCCAATGCCCCGGCGAAAAGGGCGCCCGGCTGGCGGAGGGCTGCACGAAATGCGAGAGAAAACGGGAACCTGGAAGCCCGGAAGCCCAGAAGATCTGCGAACAGAGCGCCCAATCCGTTTACTTCAACACGTAGTCATTAGCATTTTCCCATCTTGAAGTACCAATATTCCATCTCAAATCTTGTGGGTGTCACAGAGTAGAGCCACAAATGCCAGGGCTTGGTTATGGGTTCTAGAGTTGGAAAGTATTCTGATTCAGACAGACTGACAGACAGATAGATAGACAGACAGATAGATAAATAGATGGACAGATAGATAGATAGACAGATAGATAGATGGATAGATGGACAGATAGTGATAGAAAGAAAGACAGACAGATAGATAGAATAGGTAGATAGCTAGATAGATAGATAGACAGATAGATAGATAGATAGACAGATAGATGGGTAGATGGACAGATATATACACAGACAGATAGATAGATGGAAAGATGGACAGATAGACAGATAGAAAGATAGACAGACAGATAGATAGATGGATAGATGGACAGATATAGATAGATAGAAAGAAATATAGATAGATAGACAGGGGGTATGTGTGTCTTTGTGTGTGTTCATGGCTCATGGCCGTGCTTTTGCATTCGTGCACGTTGTATAATCAGCATGACCAGCATTACAGCGCACCAGCGCAACGGCGTATCCACCGAAGCCAGCGTAACCAGCGCAACAGTCAGTAAATAACAGCATAATCAGTGTGACAATGAAATCTGCATAACAGCACACCAGCGCAACCAGCGTAGCCAGCGTAGTCAGCATAACACAGTAATCCGTAATCAGTATTTAATTCAATCAGCGTAACCCCGCGCCATTGGAAACCTTGGCTGCTGGATGGGACGCACACTTGAGTCGACACAAGCAAAGGAGAAATTCCACGACGCAGTGGCCACCTTTGGACCCTTAAGGTACCTTTTCTCCAAGCGAAGATTGTGGCGCTTTCGGAGCCCCTCTGCCCAGCTTTGTATGGCGACCTGAATCACCTGGAAGTTTTCAAAGCCCACAGTGCACAGCCGTGAAAGATGGCCCCTGGCTGCGAAATACTGTGTAGGGAACGCGCTTGGGGAATGAATGTGGAAAAAGGTGCGTAGTTTTGGCGCAGTTGCTTCCGCTGTAAAACCAAGTCCGTTGTGCAGCATGCTGGGCTAGCCAGTGCAGGCACTTTGTTTCGGGTATCGCGCACGGCGGCTTGTCTTCTGTGCTTCCTGGGATGAGGTCCTCACAGCAACCGGTCCTGCGGCGGTGATGGGCCTGTTGCTTGGCACCTTGGAGCGCCCTGGCTGTTTTGTTTTGACGTTCTGCTCAACCCCTTTTCTGGGACTGCACATGGAATTTCAATCAGCTAAAGATTCTGTTCACAAGCTTCCAGACACTTGAGTTTCTAAGGAAAATCACAGAGATCGGAATGTATTTTTTTGTAACATAGCAGCCATAGCATTTCATTTTCCATATTATTATATAATCAATATACAGACTCCAGACTGATGACTGGTGATGCTATTTCATCATTTCCTTGTTCTTTTATTTCAGACTAAAATATCGAAGTGGTTAATTTTGACTGATTTTGACAGAAGATTGTCAAATAGATTGTCAGAAAATAAGCCAGATACGATGACGATGCCAGATAGAATTTCCAAAAACATGACAACAAAGCTGTCAGTTTTCATGCTGATAGAATGCCCAGCGGCAGGGATCGATCACTCGAAGTATGAAGTAGGGCGATTTCATATTTTCTGCAGGTTGGGAAAAACAGTGTCAGCAAGCCAACCCACAACGAGCCAAGATGTGAAAATCCAAATTAGGATTGGGCTCTACAAGTAGGGGGAGGGGTGAATGAACTTTTGCACAGAAACCACAGCACCTGACCCAACCGAACAACATTTCCTCACACGTGTGATCGGCACTGCTGGTCAGCGGAACTTTCAAGAATTCATTGAATGACGATGTAGTTGAAGTTGTATGATGTGTGCATGGGCAGATGGCATACCCATGTGTCAATAAAGACCCATCTAATCAATCCAACAATATCCAGCCATAATCAAACAAATCAAGCAAGTCAGGCGTAGAAGATATCACATTCGAATGCACTTGTTTACTTTGCAGTTTGAGAACTCATCTCACAATGGTTTGAGGATTTCAAGTTCAAGTGCGCCGAGTCGAGTTCGGCGGTATGAGTTCACCAAACTCTTCAACGCCTTCAGATTTTCCATGACGTTGCGCAATGCGTCAAAGACTTTCAGATGCACAACAAAATAGGGCAGTGTCTTTTTTTCACAACCCCACCTTCACCACCAAAGTTTACAGGAATATGGATTTTGGGGTTTGGAGATGACAATGAAAGGTCGGATTCGGAATTATATTTTGCAGTTACGTTTCAACGCTGACTTCGAACTTGGAAATCAGCTGAAGACATTGTTGCGTTTGATGGCTTTTTGTTTTCAATCTGGATTAGGATGATGACATGGACATGACATTTTCTTCGACTTTTGTGGTTTGTAGTTTGTAGCCTGTAGTGTTCCCATTGGTTGGTCATATTCACGGCCCCGAGGATGAAAGCTTCGCTCATTGCGGCAGCGGCTGTGTTGCAAGACCATGTGTGCGTTGGTGAGATGTTAAATGTGGACAATCTCTGTATTCCCTCTGGTTCCACTCTCAGCCCGGGCCCAAGGGTATGGTACAAAAGCAAGAGTCATGATTTTTGTATCATTTTTTTGGTCGATGGCCTTCTTGTTGGGAAAATTGTCAATGGGGGGCTGAAAGATTTGAGAGCGCATTCAGATACTTGCTATTCCAAGTGTCCTGTGGCAGCTATTTGAGAACATTGGCGAAACTTGAATATGAATTTCTTCTCTGCTGGTGGGTTGTACTTCTGGTTTAATTCTAGGTAGCGGACTGGTAGACCACCATGGTGACAATCGCGAACCAAAAAAATATACAAAATGGCTGCCGTTGTTTACTGATTTATTCCCCAAACAGCTCTTGAGCTGAATGGGGTTCTCAATTCTTGCTAGAAACGGCTTTTGTTCCCTCATGATTTACTGGCTCCACCTGGTTCCGGCTGGGGTTCCGGTGCTTGTCTCCCTTCTTCTTTCGTCTTGCTTTCCTCAGGACAGGGGTTCTGTTCCATCATGGTTTGCCGGTTCCTCTTGGTTTTGGCTGGGGTTCCGGTGCTTGTCTCCCTTCTTCTCTCTTCTTTGGTTCCGGTGCTTATCTCCCTTCTTCTCTCTTCTTTCTTTCTCAGGAAAGGGGTTCTGTTCCATTATGATTTGCTGGTTCCTCTTGGTTCCGGCTGGGGTTCCGGTGCTTGTCTCCCTTCTTCTCTCTTCTTTCTTTCCTCAGGAAAAGGGTTCTGTTCCATCATGATTTGCTGGTTCCTCTTGGTTCCGGCTGGGGTTCCGGTGCTTGTCTCCCTTCTTCTCTCTTCTTTGGTTCCGGTGCTTATCTCCCTTCTTCTCTCTTCTTTTTTTTCTCGGGAAAGGGGTTCTGTTCCATTATGATTTGCTGGTTCTTCCTGGTTCCGGCTGGGATTCGGGTGCTTGTCTCCCTTCTTCTCTTTTCTTTGGTTCCGGTACTAGTCTCCCTTCTTCTCTCTTCTTTCTTTCCCCAGGCAAGGGGTTCTGTTCCATCATGATTTGCTGGTTCCTCTTGGTTCCGGCTGGGGTTCCGGTGCTTGTCTCCCTTCTTCTCTCTTCTTTGGTTCCGGTGCTTATCTCCCTTCTTCTCTCTTCCTTTTTTCCTCAGGAAAGGGGTTCTGTTCCATCATGATTTGTTCGTTCCTCTTGGTTCCGGCTGGGGTTCCGGTGCTTGTCGCCCTTCTTCTCTTTTCTTTGGTTCCGGTACTTGTCCCCCTTCTTCTCTCTTTTTTCCTTCCTCAGGGAAGGAGTTCTGTTCCATCATGATTTGCTGGTTCCTCCTGGTTCCGGCTGGGGTTCCGGTGCTTGTTTCCCTTCTTCTTTCTTCTTTTTTTCCAGTGCTTGTCTCCCTTTTTCTCTCTTCTTTCTTTCCTCGGGAAAGGGGTTCTGTTCCATCATGATTTTCTGGTTCCTTCTGGTTCCGGCTGGGGTTCCGGTGCTTGTCTCCCTTCTTCTCTCTTCTTTCTTTCCTCAGGATGGGGGTTCTGTTCCATCATGATTGGCTGGTTCCTCTTGGTTCCGGCTGGGCGCTATTGTTCTCAAGAGAAAAGAGCTTGTACCAGTTTTGGACTCGATTGAAAATTAAGGACCTCCACTCTGTGTGGATTCCTGGATGCGTCGGGGCGTCTCTTTTATTGCCTTGTATTTGTACGGTTGAAGTAATGAAGGAGTAAAACAGAAGACAGGACTGTGCCAGAGAGTTCCATGAATTTTGAATCGCACATGACCTTGGTGGAAACATGCGTTGTTGCTGTTTGGGGTCTATGCTGGTGTAACTGGTTCCATTCCAAGTGCCAGGCCATAACTTGGCCGATTCCCTTGGGAGATGTGCAGTCTTGCTTTGATGTTTCTGACTGCTTGCGCGTATCTGAATATTTGTCTGTCTGTCTGTCTGTCTGGCTGTCTGGCTGGCTGGCTGGCTGGCTGTCTGGCTGTCTGTCTGTCTGTCTGTCTGTCTGTCTGTCTGCGTGTGTGCGTGCTTCACTATAACATGCGAAGAATGGCGAAGAATGTTTTGATTTGGATTACAATTTTGCGGGGGGATGGAGCGTGTTTCACATGTCTCCATCCATCGAAGACGCATCTGTTGCACAGTGATATTGATTGAGGACGCTCAATCCACGTACCTGCCATTTAACCGTCGGTCATAGCAAGGGGCTAAGCTGAGAACCCCACCTAGGCAATTTACAATGATGGTGCAGTGCAGGTCCTGGTTTCTTAGGCTTTTGTAAGGCGACTTGAAGAACATCATTCTCTTCTTCTTCATTAGACTCTACCACCCGTGTGTGTTTGTGACTATCATCTTTTGCTTTTTTTGTTCAGTTGGTGAGTTGTTCCCTCCAGTTCTTTGCTTCCGTCCTCCAGCTTCCAAACCAATTTGGAACCATAATCGCAGTATGTATTACTTGTTGCTCAACCATATTGATTGCAGTCACAGACAGGACCGTGATAAAGCCAACAATTGTTTGCAAGTGGCTGTGTGTCTGAAACATAAAAAAGCAAATCACCGGTGACCAGTCTGGTTACAGAGCGACGTGTGACCTGACTATCAATCACTCAGTTTCCACCAAATCCATGCTACGCCCACTAATTCCGTGCGTTCCCAAGCAGGCCGAAGCCGCGTGCGGCTAGAAGTAGCTTTCTTGAAGCTCCGTCAATCGCATTGGCGGGAAAGACTTGGAGAAGAACACAAAAAATGGTTCATCAATCTCAGTTGCTTGGCGGGATCAAAAAGACATCATGTCCGGTTTCTTCTCATATTATCAAACAATACCATTTGACATCAGGTCTTGATCAATGTCCAAGCTGCAGCTGGAACAGTGCAACTTTGCAAGAGCACTACTGGCTAGCGAAAACTCCCTCGTTGCATTTTGTTTACATTGAGAGGGAGCCAACCAGTGAGTACAGGCTTCCGAATTATCATTGAAGTTTGAGATCATCTTGGGCCTTGGGCTCTTGAACAACTCTTTTAGACCCCTGAATCTTGAAGCCTTGAAATTCTTGAGCCATCGGAAATCGAGATTGGCAACATGAGACTTCATGAGACTGTAATACGCACTTCATTTAAATTGGCCAATGGCCACTGCGACTCGAGCCTTACACGATCGCTTTTGTGCTTCCTTGGGTTTGGTGACTTGGGTGACCTCCTCCCGTGCCCTGGGCGGCCAGCCCAGGCTTTGACAGCTCTCAGCTCAAAAGGGCAAGCGCCCCAGCCAGGCAGATTGGCACACTTGCAGACCAGTATGCGCTAACTAACATTCACACAGAGCGAAGCGCAAAAGTAGAATAGATGACTTAGAGGGTTTTGCTTTTGACTGCAGGCTTTCACGAACAATTCAATAATAATAATAATAGCAAAATTACGTTTAGGTGCGTGCGCTGCATTGGGTCCTACAACATACAGACAAGTGACCTTGACAAGGCAAAAAAACTATAACGTGCACAAGCCAACCAATAGCTCATGATAGATAGCAAAGCTTCCAGAGACAGGCAGAGAAAGACAGAGACAGAGACAGAGACAGACACACAGACAGAGACACAGACAGACATACACAGACAGACAGACAGACAGACAGACAGACACAGACAGACAGACACAGAAACAGACACAGACACAGACACACACACACCCACACAGACAGACAGACAGCCAGCCAGCCAGCCAGCCAGCCAGCCAGACAGACAGACAGACAGACACACACACACATACACACATACACATATACACATGTACACAAGAGCGCCGCAGGCAGTGATAGTATATCGGAAGGAACTACATATTTTCCAAACTGTACGAATCTGCAAATAAGGGTATGTAGGTTTTGTGGGTGGTACGCGGATAGGTGTGGCATTGTGGCATTATGATTTTGAACCGCTCTTTTCTTTTTCGGATAGTTTGACCTTTGAGGATTGGTTCATGACTTTGGAGTCGTGCTTCTCTGGGGTCTCAGCGGCTCTGGGTTTTGAAGAGCGCATGAACTTGACACGGAAGAGCTTTGAAGCTTCATTGGAAGGGAATGGAAAATCTTTTCTTCCACTGCTGGCTGAGTCCTTTGTGCAAAGCAATGCGGATGATGTGAGCATCCAAGATCAGGCTGGGGACATCTGATAAAAACAGGAGGATTTGCTTCAAATATGTTTGACCCTGTGGATGCCCATATGATGGAAAGTTGAAATTCGAAAATGTTGGTTGGGGGTGGGGCCTTGGAACACTCGGAATCATCAAGCAGTAGACTTTGGAATTTGATTGGCATATTTGGAAAATGGAACTGGAACCATTAGATTTAAGCATTAGACATTTTGGAGTTGGAAGCGGAAGGAAGCATTAGAACTAGAATAGGTAGAAGTAGAAGCAAGGACTCAGAACTGGACAGGTGGCAGTACTTGCGCCAGAGATGCGACTCCAGCATTGCATTCACGAAATGACTACATTTCTACCGGTCGTGCTCGGCCTTGGCTTCTCCAAGCTACGCCACAAGCTTGGTGCTCTGCTGCATGCTTTCAAGCTAGAAGTTGGCACAGACCCACGTGTGCTGCGGCGCTATTGCAGCTCGGTTATTGGCATCTGTACTGCTCAGGGTGTTGAGGCATTGTTGGGACATGCGCCCGCCATTAATTTGGCCGAGCACATTGAGCATGAGGCCGAAAGTCTCGGGAGTGAAGTTAGTCAAGAACTCTCGATCGAGGATGCTGATGACGCCATGTTGTGGCCAGTCCGGCTTCCACCTTCCCACCAAGACCCTCCAGGTTCAGCAGTTCCAGTAGAAGCTGCATTGTCTTTGTGCGGGCGGCTCTTCCCAAATAGTTTGTTCTTGCCTGGCATCAAGCATGGTGTCGACAATGTGCTGCTGGATGTTTGGGCGGCAATGAAAGGCAAGGTTTGGAGTATATCTTGGGACCAGCAGTATACAGGGACAAATTGATCCATTTGTTTTTCAGCAGCGATGAAGGTGAAGACCGCGTCACACGGGCATTGCTAAAGAGCTGGGGCTCCAGCTTGAAGTCTCTTCGGTGGCACGAGGTGCTCAACTTCGTGGTTGAACTCAAAAGGGTCCAGCCAGGGCTGCAACAGAGATGGAACCTGGAGCGATTTGTCAACTCAATGCCGAGAGATCGCCAAGCTGAGCCTCAGCTGGCAGAAGGGAGAGGCCCTGAAGGCGCAAACCACTACCGGACAGCTGACAGCGCCATCCGTTCAGATTTTTTTTGGTGTTTCTGTGACATGATGCTTGCTATATCAGCTCCTGCAGATGTTCTGTCCAGATGGGCGGAATCTTGTTGGTACCATGGCAGAAAATGTTCAGAACGATCCTGCCCCCACAAGGGGGCGAAAGGACCAGAGCTGGCTGCTGGCATCCACAGATACCTCCTCAAACTGTCTTCGCATCATGCGCAAATTCGGCTTTGCGAAGTGTTGCCGAAGTTGGGGGCAGAGGAAGCTGAGCTGCTGATCACTGATTGGCACGCGGCGCATTCCCGCTTGAATCTTGAGTTCCAGTTCAAATTTCACTTTTGGAATTTGCTACCATGGAAGTTGTGCGGGGTGAGTTGCACAAGCCTTCAAATTGCCCAATGCATCGCCCAGGAATGCATTTCCATGTGGGCAGGAATGTCTGCAGAACAGAGGGCGCACTCACATCCCATGACCAGACGCTTTCTGGACCGTACGTGGGAAGGCACTTTTGTCCTTGAGGTTTGTTCTTTCATGGTGTAAGTGTAAGGGTTAAGTAAGTGTGCCATGGTGGACTGGATGTTGCATTTGGTGGGTAGGGTTTTTCAGCAAGCTATTTTCCATTGTGAAATCCAAGTCGCAGATTCCCAGACCATAGAAGTACCAGACCCTACCATGGTACCACATCATGACATTGATCGTAAGCTCAAAGCTTATGTAGAAGTTGGAAATCTTAGATTTCAGAATTAGACTTTGTATTTAGCAGTTGTGTTTTCTCGCAACTGAAAGAATTATATAGTCCAATTTACATTCATTGACCGATCGCTCCTCGGACAGGCATCCCTCGCCATTTTCATGGGGATGATGCGCCTCCAGATGCAGACGAACCCCCCTCTGGTCGATGACTTGGAGCGATTTGCCGATGGAGCAGCTGCAGTTGACCTTTCAGAAAATTTCAAGCAATGGGCAGAGGCTCTTGCAAGAGTCCGGGTCCAGGAGTTGCTTTTTCAAAGTCTACACAAGTCACTTCACACCAGCCTTCGTTGTTCTGATCGTTTGGGTATGAGTCTGATGCGTCTCACTTAATTTGGTCCCCGTGCCGATGATGATGATGATGATGATGATGGTGATGATGATGATGATGACGATGACGACGAGGAGGAGGAGGAGGAGAATGATGATGATGATGATGATGATGACGATGACGACGAGGAGGAGGAGGAGGAGTAGGAGAATGATGATGATGATGACGACGACGACGAGGAGGAGAAGGAGGAGGAGGAGAATGATGATGATGATGATGATGATGGTGATGGTGATGATGATGATGATGATGTTGATGACGATATATCGTCTTCCCAATTCGAAACGCATTTATTTGTGATGATGATGATCGATATATCGTCTTCCCAATTCGAAACGCATTTATTTGTTTTTCTCTTCGACACGGCCAGTTTGGGCCCAGATAGGGTTCGCTGCAGCTTCCGGAAGGTTCGGTTTCGGCCTCTCTCTGGCTGGTTTGGGAGCGGTTCTGGGAGGTTCCGGGATGGTTCTGGAAGTTCCCGCGCGGGTTGTGGGTTGGTCGCAGAAGCTTCCTGGAGGTTTCATGTCAGAGAAAAGTCCGGGTTACAATTTACAACTGCTTCCTTGCCCTATAGATTCTAAATATTAACCAATTGTCGCTGTTGGGGATACCCCACCTTGGTCTTGTTGCATTTTTTCAACTTTGATGTATTTGGTTCCAGGTTGGTGATGGGTTGGTCGCGGGTTGTGACTGGAGAATGACAAGGGAGATGAAAATCAGAACATTTGAATTTTCTGTTCCGGCCCAGACCCTTTGGACAAGGGAAATAGAGAAATGTCAGGAATAGTTTCTCAGAAAATGCTAGCTTTCCATTGGGTGGTTTGAATTTGATGATTTGATAATATTTACTTGGTACGATATTGTTTGTTTTTCTTCAACAACCATATTTTGAGCCAGCTTGGCCCTTTGATTTTTCAATTCTGAATGTTCGAACTTCTATTGCATGAGGCGAAGCCGAAATCCTGGATTTGCATACTTTGGAATGTGACTTCCTGAGTCTGAAACTCTGAAACTAGTGGTTTTTGATTTGCGCCTCGCATCTTTGCAGGAGAGAGGTGTTGAGGGCATTCATGCACGTGTGACGCAGAAGCTGGGCGGCCGGCCGTTGAGTGCACCTGGCTTGGGGGTGGAGTTGAAATGGCCCCACATTGAAGATATGTTCAATGAATCTCCAGAGGCCTGGCCCGGTTTGGCCCCATGGCTTGTTTGGTGGGCATGGCAGACTTTGCAAATATTGCAATACATATCATGTCAAGTCTGTCATGATGCAAGGTGATCAGGTATCATGTATTTGCTGTTTTACCAGCAGTACCGCACGAGGCGGTGGTGGAAGTTTCAGAGATAGGAAACTATCGGAAAGGTTGGTTGGTTGGCTAGCATCGTGACGGATGACAACTGGTTGTAATGTTTGACCGGATGGCATGATGGCATCCTTATTTTGTTCTGATGTATCCATCAATCTACCTATCTATCTTTCTTTCTACCAGATTTCTATCTATTCAGTATTCCACTTTTGAACAAGATTGTATTAATGAATTGCTAACAAGGCGTTGCTAGCAAATGTTTCCTGCATCGGGTAACACGATCTCTCTGAGCGCCGGGCCGCCCGGCAGGGAAAAGGAACGAAACTTTAGGTTGTCATTTGTTTCTTTGTGTGAGAAATTAATTGATCGTATTTTTATTGATGCGCGCAATGTATTGGTTCATTATTCCATGAATGCAAAAAATATTTTATTCATCAATTACCAACAGAGCTTTCCCAGAAAGTGTTTTCTGCATGGAGTCGCATGTTCTACCCAAGCGCCGGGCGGCCCGGCAGGGAAAAGGAGCGAAACTTTAGAATCTATCTATCTGAATCTGGCTATCTAAGTCTTTCTGTCTCCTGATCTATTTCTAAATTTATAGTCTATCTATATTTTGTTTTTTCTATCTATCAATCTATCAATCTACCTATCTATCTATCTATCTATCTGTCTACCTAGCTAGCTATAGCTTCAATGTATGAGTCTCTGTCTATCTGTTTGTCGGTCTGTCTACCTATCTTTCTCTATCTGTTACCTACCTAGCGATCTATCTACCTATTTGCAAGCTCGTGAAAACGCTGGTATTTCACGAAACTTTTTTCAAATTTTCAAAGTCGCAAGCTGAAGGAAGAAGCTATTCTGCAAAGCTTCTCTAAATTTGGAAGCTAGCTTGAGAACGAAGCTACTCTGCAAGACTTCCTTGCAACTTTGACATTGAGAGGTTGAAACTGCAGCTTTTCTGCATGAGGTCCTGACAGTCTCAATATGATTTGTTTTTTTTGGCTTGTATGTCTCTACAGCATTGCGTCTGCCACAGAAAGGTGATGCTAGGTCATATGAAATACTGCACCTGTCACGCAACGCATCCACAACAGGTGTATTCTCAAGCTGAAAAGCCGCACCCTCTCCACAAAATGTCCGGATTCAAGATGTGAAAAAAAAACCCTGTGTGAAATGCATCATTGCAGATTGCAGACCCTCTTCACAAAAGCATTGGAAAACACAGTGTCGCGAGGCTTCTAACATTTCGCGCTTCCTTCACTCTCCTTTCTCTGATCTGGTTTCTTCTGGCTCTCTTCTCTGACTCTTCGCACTCTTTTGGCTGCATCTGTCCAAATGTCGGAAGTTTGAATTCTAAAGAGTAAAGTCATGTAAAGTCGAATTAATAAAGTCACAAAATATATTTTGGCAAAGCATCAGGTATCAGGTAAGCAGGAAACCAGGTAGACGGAATCATATCAAGATTATATCAAAAGATCTGTGGTTTGTGTTTAGCTGGGTCGACTGCATGATTCCACCAAGCTGAAGTAATCTAAGTCTTGAACCCTGAGCCCCTTAGTCTTAAGTTGCTATTTTCATACCATCACCATTACCATCATCATATGACTTATTCAGGGTTCCACAACTACCAAGTAGTCAGTATCACTACCTAGTTTTTTGATAATCACATGTTTGGTTAAAGTCTCTACATGTTATTTGGGGCGACTTGCCATATCCATGCTGTTCTACGACCATTGCATGTGGTGTGAAAGTATGAAGCAAGATTGTTGAAACCCAGGCACTGACATCTTTGACCCAGGCGGTGTTCAGCTTCCTGAAGGAACACGACAAGCTTTGCACTTGGGATGGCCTCACAATCGCGGTATCCAAGATGTTGTGCTTGAAAAAACTCCCTAAAATGGGGAAGGATGACTATGGGCCTTTGGGTGGTTTGCTTCACCGGCTTCACATATCACAACAGCTTCCAAGCTTTAACATGCACACTGGGAGCTGGGGGCAGGCAGTAGTCTCAATTGAAAATTAGCATGTAGCTTCGCGAATCGAACAAAGCCAGGCTAGCCTGAGCTTTGAATTTTCATCCGAGGTTTGATGACCAGCGACATCTTGATGATCAGGTTGGGGCAGCTGCTAAGGCAGCCGAAGCTGCCCGTGCCAAGTCGTTTGCTGCCATTCGCGATCAAGTTGGTGAAGACAAGACATTGCTGCTTGCGCATGTCAAACATGCGCCTTGACCTTAGCCTGGACCTGGTTGTTGCAGGCATTGTAGAATCGGGGGCATTAAGCCAGCAACTGCAATTCCAGAAGGAAAGTATGAAAAGATATCCCAGAGTGGCCAGCCGGCACAAACCCATTAAACCACCAGTAGTTGTTGGACCTCAATTATTCACATCTTATCAAAGAATTGACTTCTTGATGTCCATTGTCCTTGTCCTTGGTGTGACTTTTTGAATTCAGGTGCATTCTGCCGATGTTGTGTACTCTTTGCCAAGAGAGTTCTTTCAGTTCGCATTTCCACTTGAGAGATTCTTGCGTGCTGGAGCAGGTGGCTTGGATCATCTGGGGTTGATGTTTGTATTGAAATCGAGATGGTCCTGTGAGAAGGGTGGCTTTGTGAATGTCAATGCCAACGCCACTAGTGAATGTGGATTGTGGATGATTGTGCAACTTGTGGGGTCGATTTGTGATTGTGGGCCGTGGGCTTTAGGCTGTTGGCCGGGGCCGCTCCTTTTTTTTTAATTCAGAATAATAATGTCTGTTTGATACACGCCATGCAGTGCTGTACCAAACTGGTCAGTGATGTACTTCTTTCCATTTCTGTTTCCGTTTTGATTCTGGATGTCTAATGTTAATATTGTTTTTAATGGTGTCATGATATGATTTAGTTTGGCTTGGTTGGTTGTTTCAATTACCTTGGGTTACCTAGATGCCTCAATGTTTGGCAGTTTGGCATTTGGTATGTCATCATCCCTTCCAGGCACTCATGTGTTCAGCGCCCTTCCTTCCAGACAGCTGCCAGCATCGACAGACGCAAATGCAGATGGGAACCAGAACCACGATCGCCATCCTGATCCTGACTCCATTGATTTGGACGAAGAATGTGCAAAAGCGGTGGTGCCCTTGGGGGAGCTTGATGGACGTCAAAGAAAGAGAAAACGATCATTTGAAGGTGAAGGGCACATCGACAAGGAACATGGTGCAGAGGAGGTGTTCTTCCGAATTTCACACACGCAACTCGGCCGTCACAAATTGTTTCACAAAGGTGCTGTGGCCACCTACGACCTTGGTGTGCAAATCATTCCGGCATTGGAATATCAGCCAGAAACTGCATACCTTGACATGTCTGAAGCTGGAGTGGGTGATGGCGCTAATTTGACCAAATTGGCGATGTGGATGAGTGAAAAACAAGTCAGAGGCGAAGGCCTCAGAAAATGTTGGAAGGTGTGGCGTGCTGGGCCTTCAGAGGGCCGCCCAGGTGCCCAATCCACATACCTTTGGAACTTGCAAGCTCTTGACTTGGCATCTTTGATTCCAAACGGTCACAATGATGACACGGCTTCCTTGAAGCAGTTTCTGGAATCAATGATTCACGCACGTGCTTTTGGGGAAACCAGGCTTTCCTATGTCCCAGACCCCGACGATGTTGAGTCAACGGCGGATACTTTACTACTGGCTGGTATCATTTGCAGATGCAGAGAAGGCTTTAGGTTACTTGTCAGGAATTATGAGAACTACCATTTACAACTTTTGATTACCATGGCCATCGTAACCCTTTTGCACGAAATGGACCTTGGACGTCAAAAACTGAGGAAAAATTGCGATGGACGCTTTCGTTTGTGTAACAATGTCTGTGTGTAAAGGCGTCTGTGTGTAAAAGCGTTTGTGTGTGAAAGCGTGTCTGCATGTGTAAAAGCGTTTGTGTGTGAAAGCGTGTGTGCGTGTGTAAAACGCATCTGCGTGTAAAAGCGTCTGCGTGTAGAAGCGTCTGTGTGTAAAACCGTCTGTGTGTAAAAGCGTCTGTGTGTAAAAGCGTCTGTGTGTCAACGCGTCTGTGTGTAAAAGCGTTTGTGTGTGAAAGCGTGTGTGCGTGTGTAAAACGCATCTGCGTGTAAAAGCGTCTGCGTGTAGAAGCGTCTGTGTGTAAAACCGTCTGTGTGTAAAAGCTTTTGTGTGTAAAAGCGTCTGTGTGTAAAAGCGTTTGTGTGTAAAGGCTTTTGTGTGTCAAAGCGTCTGTGTGTCAAAGTGTGTTTGTGTAAAAGCATCATGTGTAAAAGCGTTTGTGTGTAAAAGACTTTGTGTGTACTTTTACCGCACGACATGGAACTGTTAGAGATTGAGGGTGAAAATGCTTGCTAGTGTATCCGTGCTAGGACGTGCGGAGCTTGGTTCGTTTGGTGTGATAATCTGTGTGGGAATTGAGATGTTCATAGTGAACTTCACTGTTCAGTTTGCATGTCTATGCGACAATGATGTTTGCTTGTCAAACGCAGGAGTCGTGGTCTCAGGCTTCGAAGAACACATTCTTTGCATTGAATTGTGCGAGAGTGTAGCAGGTTAGTGCATGAAGTTGTAGAAGTTACCAAGCTGTTGGGTTCGTTGTACCTTTGTGGATGTTTCCTTCGAGAACGGTGTGATGCATGTAATTTACAGCATCATGGTGTTCGACAATGATGCCCATCCCAAGTGTCAAACTCACGAATTGTGTTCTCAGTTTGGAAGTCCAGGATGATGCAAGATGAAACAAGGCATTGCGAGATGATGTAAGATGGTGTTGCCGAGCTGCTGAGTTTTTTGTTACCGAGCTTTGTTAAACTAGTTTTTTGTTGATGCGTTCAGCCTTCAGTTTGCAGGTCTCTGTGTAGAGCTTCTGTTAAACTAGTTTTTTGTAAAAAGCGTCTGCGTGTAAAAGCGTCTGTGTGTAAAAGGGTCTGTGTGTAAAAGCTTCTGTGTTTAGTAAAAGCGTCTGTGTGTAAAATGGTCTGTGTGTGTAAAGGTGTCTGTGTGTAAAAGCTCCTGTGTGTAAAAGCTTCTGTGTGCGGAAGCGTTTGTGTGTAAAAGCTTCTGTGTGTAAAAGCTTCTGTGTGTAAAAGCTTCTGTGTGTAAAAGCGTCTGTGTGTAATAGCTTCTGTGTGTGAAAGTGACTGTGTGTAACATGGTCTGTGTGTAAAAGTGTCTGTGTGTAAAAGCGTTTGTGTGTAAAATGGTCTGTGTGCAAAGGTGTCTGTGTTCTGTCTCTGTGGACATGGTGTTGCGTTCATTCTTTGGTGATTGTGTTCTGATTGTTCCAATTCAAGCATGGAGTTTTACCGCACAAGTCTGTGCGAACGGCATTCAACTGCATCTTCTACAAAAGAATCGTTTGGTCGGAGCCTCAAGTGAATGCAGAGATGCCTTGAAAGCAATACTTGCGACATCTTTTTTCTGTGGATATGGTCTTGCATTGATTCTTTGCAGATTGTGTTTTGTGATTGTTCCATGCTCTGTAGGGGCTGATAGCTGATAGCACCCGCGCTAGCAATGTGTGGAGCTCAGTTGCTTTAGTTGCAGTGAGGGTGATGATGACAGTCACGATGTACAGTTTTGGAACTTTGTTTGTGTTGCGGCTTTTCGATGTATGTTGGATTCATGAATGCTGTGTCCGACTGAGGTTGGGCATTCAACGATGAGAGGCTGAAAGAGGCATTCAATGCTTGTGCAGTTTTGTTTCTTGCGTCTGTGGTCATGTTGTAGTGAATCCTTCGTGATGATGTTGTGTGTTGTAGAATCTTCGAGTTAAGTATTCCAAACGCATGTTCCTGCAGCCGTTTATGGTTTTGTAAGAATTGTTCTTTACAGTGAAACTGAACTGATGCTGGATCGTCATACAAGCTTGCACTGCGGTTGATGTATGGGAGCATTACAACAGATATAAATATTTAGCATGTGCATTGTTTGGATGGTCAGCATTCCACTTGCATCGGCAGACACTGCTCAAGCTTCTGTGTAAGCGTCTGTGTATAAAAGCCTTTGTGTGTGAAAGTGTGTGTGTAAAAGAAACGCGAGTGTGTGTGTGTGTGAAAAGCTTCTGTGGGTAAAAGTGTCTGTTTGTAAAAGTGTCTGTGTGTAAAAGCCTCTGTGTATAAAAGGGTCTGTGTGTAAAAGCCTCTGTGTGTGAAAGTGTGTGTGTGTGTGTGTAAAAGCATCTGCGTGTAAAAGCGTCTGTGTGTAAAAGCCTCTGTGTATGATGCATGTTATTTCATTATGGCCCAAAAAAAAGCTCGGTACCATGATGCCGTGTATGACACATGTTATTTCATGTTTTTAATGGAAAAGCCTACATAAATGGCCCAAAAAAGATCGGTACCGTGATGCTGTAAATCACACATGTGACTACACTTCACTAGTGAAATGTCTGCAAGCGTTTGCACAAAAAAAGGTCCAATACCATAATGCAGTAAATGACACACAATATCTCATTTTATTCTGGGAATAGCCCACAGAAACTATCAAAAAAGCTCGGTACCATGATGCCGTGTATGACACATGTTATTTCCTTTTAGTATGGAAAAGCCCACATAAATGGCCCAAAAAGCTCGGTACCATGATGCTGTGTATGACACATGTTATTTCATTTTTTTCATGGATAATCCCACATAAATGGCTCAAAAAAGATCGGTACCATGATGCTGTAAATCACACATGTGACAATACTTCACTAGCGAAATGTCTGCAAACGTTTGCAACAGAGCTCGATGCCATCATGTGCTTGATGTCAAAAACAGAAAAGTTTGAGTTCATGACCATAAAATGTCAGTGAGCGACACTATTCAAAAGCTTCTCTGTGTAAAGGCCTCTGTGTGTGAAAGTATGTGTGTGTGTGTAAAAGCATCTGCCTGTAAAAGCGTCTGTGTGTAAAAGCGTCTGTGTGTAAAAGGGTCTGTGTGTAAAAGCTTCTGTGTGTAAAAGGGTCTGTGTGTAAAAGCGTATGTGTGTAAAAAAAATCTATGTAAAAGCGTCTGTGTGTAAAAGCGTCTGTGTAAGCGTCTGCGTGTAAAAGCTTCTGTGTGCAAAAGCGTCTGTGTGTAAAAGCGTTTGTGTGTAAAAGCGTCCGTGTGTAAAGGCGTCTGTGTATAAAAGCGTTTGTGTGTAAAAGCGTCTGTGTGTAAAAGTCTGTGTGTAAGCGTCCGTGTGTAAAAGCCTCTGTGTGTGAAAGTGTGTGTGTGTAAAAGAAAAGCGTATGTGTGTAAAAGTGTCTGTGTGTAAAAGGGTCTGTGTGTAAAAGGGTCTGTGTGTAAAAGCGTCTGTGTGTAAAAGTGTCTGTGTGTAAAAGTTCCTGTGCGTAAAAGCGTCTGTGTGTAAAGGAGTCTGTGTGTAAAAGCTTCTGTGTGTAAAAGCTTCTGTGTCTAAAAGCGTCTGTGTGTAAAAGGTTTTGTGTGTAAAAGCGTCTGTGTGTAAAGGCCTCTGTGTGTAAAAGCCTATAGCCTATGTGTGTAAAAGTGTCTAGTGTCTGTGTGTAAAAGTGTCTGTGTGTAAAAGCGTCTGTGTGTAAAAACGTCTGTGTGTAAAAGCGTCTGTGTGTGAAAGTCTCTGTATGTAAAAGCGCCTGTGTGTAACAGCTTCTGTGCAAAAGCGTCTGTGTGTAAAAGGTCCTGTGTGTGAAAAACAAAACGAAGGATACGATGCAAACTAGTGTCTTCAGAATTGTACTTGTAATATACTGTCTTGATAATACTTGTCTCGCCTGCCTATAATACATCTTTAATATCTTGTCTTGCAATATAGTGTCTCAATACTAACAACAGAAGACCCTGCTCTCTCTCTCCCTCTCTCTCTCTCTCTCTCTCCCTCTCTCCCTCTCTCTCTCTCTCTCTCTCTCTCTCCCTCCCTCCCTCCCTCCCTTTCTCTCTATCTATGTCTCTCTGTGGGTGCAAGACAAGTGTCACATGATGCCCTTTATAACAAGCAGCACAGTGCATATGCATGGGTTGTCACATGTATCCTCTTCTTAATCAATCTTACTTTTCACAACTTATCCCTCCATAGCTCATATAAAATTCACCAACCATTCACCGACTATTTTTACGACTACCATACTCAGAGCTGCTTGAAAAACGTGTTTTTCGCTCTCGGGCCAACCGTCGTCTAGTTTTCTGTAAGTGCATTATTTTCTTATTTTTGTAATATTTTTCTAAGTTGCTGCTTTTTGTGATATTTAGCAAAGATTTTGTGTTTCAAACAAACGGTTCTCCTGAGTCTGGTGGATGTTGCTTTTCTGAGTTTTGTAGCGGTGTGGCCGCTTTCAGTTGGCCATTTGATTGTTTATCTTCCGAAATGTTTCTCATGTTCTCAGCGGTGTGTCCGCTTTGAATTGGAATTGGGTTTCAATTCCGATGTCAATACAGCTAGCCTTCAGCAGCGATGTCAACATGCGAACATGTAAATTTGCAGCTGTTCAGTCTCGGTTGCAGCGGTTTGCCCGCTCACCTTTTGACTTTGTGGCGGTGTGTCCGCTTCGATATATTATTTAATTGGTTTTACCCGAATTTTCAAAAACTCTCTTTCAATATTCTCCCGATACAATGTAGCTACTTGGTAGGTGGACTTCAGATAATTTACAGATAGCACAAAGATAGCACATAGATAGCATAGATAGCACATAGATAGTCTATAGATAGCACGGTCATGAAAACTATACCCCAGCCATCAAAAGCCATCGATAGCAATAGATAGCAATAGATAGCACGGATCATATGCTAACAATCTACTTATCCTATCATTACTTTAAATAGCACTTTTAAGTTAACATAAGTAGGTCTTAAGTAAGCTAAGTAAAATTAAGTTTCACCAAAAAGGCTAAGTAGACACCGGCCTCGAGGTGGCAGGGAATCGAGAGAAAAAACCAGCCTGATCCCCAGATGTCTCAAGCTGGCTGGTTGACTTGTGAGTTGGGACTGCTGCTTTCAAATCTTGACAAGAATCACAAGAACTAGAACTTCCCTTACTTCCCTTACTTCCCTTACTTCCCTTACTTCCCTTACTTCCCTTACTTCCTTCCTTCCTTCCTTACTTACTTACTTACTTACTTACATGCATAACATAATACTATACTGTACTAGACTATGCATGATTCAAATTCTTGATTCTTGTTGTTAGGTTTGGCTGCTAGGCCGCTTAAGCAGCCCGTTGATCACCAGATAGCATACTTAGTTACTTAACATTTCTGTTTTCATGCATTGCTGCCTATTATCGACTATTTCCTGATCATGCATGGCATGGTATTGCATGTTCAAAAATCATATCATTTGATTTGAAATTTGAAAATTGTGATTTGATCATTTCCAAGTGGTGCTGGAAGCTGGTGCCGACAGATCACTCGATGTCGGGAACAATAAGGTATTCGCCTGTGGCTCGCTATCATGGAGCTTGTGTTTGAGGCTCAGGAACATTTTGAAGAGGGGACTGACAGATTCTAATGATTCTAATTCTAATGATTCTAAATTCTGATTCAAATGCAGTCAAACCTGAGCTGGGAGTTTCTCATGTAATGGTATTCATATACGTTACGTAACGTACGTACGGTATATACTATACTGAATACTGAACTGTATACTGTATACTGTTTACTCTACTGTATACTGTATACCGACATACCACCGCAGACTCAAATATGAACCCGGCAGAGAGACAGTCACTCTCTCATCATAAGCTGAACGAGGTTCCACCGAAGACCTGCGATTCCAGTGCTTAGTAGGTGGACCCAAACAGGGGAGTGCATTCGCTTCTACATGCCTGGTTCTGAGCGATTCTGCAATGAAACTCGCACTGGGGCTGTTGGTTTTGCAATGTGTCTATAGGCTGGCAATGGCTTTCCACAATTTGCTGGGACAAGCTTGGTGGAAGCCCTATTGGGTGGAGTTGCACATTTAAGTCAAGCAGGTTAAGGTGATGTGATGTGATGCGACGTGTTGAATTGAGGTGGCAGTTGCAATTGTGTGTTCACACAGCTAGTCAGTGTTGCAAATTGTTGCAAGTGCAACACTTCTTTTCAGTCTTCTCATGTAATGTCACCACCACGATCACCATGTCATCTATTTTCTTCAATGTTGAGGGCCTCATTGTTTGGGAAGGCGTCGCCACTGGCCCAAAGAGTCACAGATGGTAGGGTTGCAAGAGGTAGAGAGTGCCCAGTACCAACGCATTCAAAGAAAACGTGCGAAACGTGCGACCGAATTTGTTCACCGTCCTGTGACCTTGAAAACCTTGATCATATCTGCGACGATGCTGGCGCCCATTGAGAGAGTTCTGCCGGGTCCCAAGCTTTACAGTTTGATTAGATTCAAACAGTTTGGTTAGTTTGATTTTGTATGTCGTCATGAATTCATGATGTCAGTTTTTCAGATTTGTCAAGATTGATTATTATTAATGAACGGTTAAGTTATGGATGGTTTGGTTGGCTGACCAACAGGCAAGACTCGAAACTGAAACTGAAAACAGCTTAAGCTTTTGCTGCCCATACTGCCAGGTTCACCCTCTTCATAGAGCAAAAGTGCAGAACATGGCTGCATAATGGCGACGAACCAGAAAATTTGCCTGCAGTGAAATTTGCTGTGGCAGAGAGGTTTGGGGCCCATGAATGACAGACTGGATCGGATCAATCAGTTTCATATTATTTGTTAGAATTAGAATTCAATTCACTGCTAAGTTTTAGTCTTAGTCTTAGTCTTAGTCACAACATCCTGCTGTCACATTGTCCGAGTTATAAGGTCCCCAGCAGTACAAGCCCTTACATCGTATGTGGAGCTTGCAATGGGCAACCTCCCTCCCACAATGAGTGGCTGCTTGGGGCGAGTGTCAGATTTGATTTAGAAATTTAGAAGAACAACTGTTGTAGAGTGTACACTGTTTATGCTTGATGATGACTATGACTATGATTGAGCAAAGAGTAGTTGAATTGTTCGATATATTTTTTGATTCTGATATGATTCTTGGTTTCTGAAACAATGATTCTGATTCTGATATCATTTTATTTACACTTGTTTAAATTATTATATTATATATTATATATTAAATATTATATATTATATATGATATATTATATATTAAATATTATATATTAAATATTATATATTATATATTATATATTATATATTTTATATTATATATTATATATTATATATTATATTATATTAAAAAATAAATTAAATAATTAAATATTGATAAAACAAATCAAGTGATGCGATATTGTAATTTATCATATATGATTATGATTATGATTATGGTTTTTGAATATGATATGGTATGATTCATTCATATGATTCGCCCTTGATATGGTAGGTAGGGTAGGCGTGTTGTAGTCGTAGACTTAGGTAAATAGCTCGTGACTCGTGACGCTGTCTGATGTCTGAGGCTAGAAGGTTTAGTTAGCCCACTTTCCACTTCAACATTTCAACTTCCATGAAGTTCGAGTTCCAAGTGGTTAGACAGTTTCATGAATTATGAATCATGACATGATTCATTCATTCCAGTCAACTCCAGTCAGAAAAAATGGAGAACGCCTGGAGAAAAATCCACACAAGGCTTTGGCGAAGCAGATATGCAGCTGGCCCAGTTCACATTGCTATCCATCGTTGGACACACATGGCACCGACTGGTTCTGCCTTTTCAGGCCAGGCAATTCCCGTTCCGTTTGCCGACCACTAGATCTCAGCATGTATGAGACACAGATTGAGTTTAGTTGAATTTGAATCGATTATAGCCTAGTCGTTCTAGTTGTCCAACACTTTGCAGGCTTAGCCGCATCGTTTAGCGGTGCTCTAGAGCTTGGATCCTGCGTCATCAGATGCTGACAAAGATGGCATTGCGAGCCAGTTCATGATGATGCCATCGTGTTGTGTGGATTCATCATTTTCCAATCGGCTGAAATTGTACATGGAGGCAAGGGTATCTTGCAACAATAGGCAACAGGCAACCCTCATGCTTCAAGTTTCTGCAACTAACTTGCATCAAGAGCTCCTGTAGGCGAATGGGCTCCCCTCAGCTGAACTTCTGCCAAGAGGTCATGTGCACGAAGTGGTGCATTGCTCAGTGAGCGTTCGTTTAGAGTTTATGGTTAAGAAATTAGAGATGAGTTCGAGAACCGCAATGCAGTTTAGTTTAGTTTAGTTTATAAAAATAAACTTAGTTACTGAACTTAGTTACTTAAGTTGTTACTAATAAACCAAAACTGTGTTTTTATGATTGATCAATGCTGTACCATCACTATCAACTTGAATCATCAGTTATTTGATGTGATGATTGATTTGAGGATGACAGACCACAGGGACGATTGACAATTGGCAGTTTAAACTTTAAACTGACACTTTCAAATCACTTAGCTGACTTCACTGTTAAATTCACCTTGATTACTTTCAGTTTGCAGGATTCTCTAACCCAAACCTTGATAACACTGGTCATTGGCAGGTCAAAATTGCTCAGATGAGAAAGCTGTCCAACAACGAAGTGGAATGGAACTTCGCCAGAGCGGCCAGTCAGCGCGCATGGGAGTCTCAAATTTCTTTCTTGTGGTAAATCAAGTTGCAAGTAAGCACAGTCCACAGTCCACATGAAATACTACCCCGTATCTCATCGTTTTGAGTTTTGAGTTGGCCCAGGGTGTGCAGGGAAGGTCACATCGGATTGAGAGCGTTGCTGGAAACTTAGCTATCTGACTGCCGGCAAGTTGAAACCAACCATTAACCTACCTATCTATCATCTTTCACAAAAAACAGCAGACCAGAAGCTGACATCATTTGTCGGACACTTGACGGTCAAACTGGGAATGGTAGTTGACGTTGATGAAACTGAACTAAATAAATAACCACGCAGTGGCGGTATCATTCGGATTAATTAATTATTTATTTAGTGAAGTAAAGAGAAAGAATGCGAAAAGCAAACTGTGAAATATTGTGCTGTTGGCTGTTGTTGCACTGCACTTGCATTATGGTTTTGGACTCTGGACTCTGGACAAAAACAATGACTACTGACTGACTGACTTCACTATTTATATACCGTCATCCGTCTATACTTACCAATACCTGCTCTCCATGGGCTCATATTTTTCCTTTCACTCTCACTCTCACAGTCTTCTAAGGTCTCGAAATATGTGCTGACGGAAATTCAAAAGGACCATCATGCTGCACAATTGGAACAGCTACTGCCGATGGACGATGAAGAAGGGGAGGAGAATGAATCAGGCGAGGCCAGGTCAGGACAAAAAGTAGAGAGTCAAGCCGGCAACAGCGTCGCCGGTCTTTATTTGCAATATTTTGTATTTTGTA
This sequence comes from Cladocopium goreaui, assembly GCA_947184155.2. Taxonomy (NCBI): domain Eukaryota; class Dinophyceae; order Suessiales; family Symbiodiniaceae; genus Cladocopium; species Cladocopium goreaui. The sequence goes on from CAMXCT020006586.1 coordinate 232,813, forward strand.
GTATTTTGTAATTAATAGTAAAAAAAATCATCCAGTACGACATTTGTAATTGATGATTGACTTGCATGAGCCGATCATGAGCCATTTCAATGAGCCAATTCCGTGAGGCAACAAGACATACAATGGCTTCACATATTTCATGAAGAAGGCCTTGACAAACCGAGTTTGGGACTCAACTGAACATGGCGACAGCGAAGAGTGCTACATATAATTTATGTGAATAGTTAGTCAGTAGCCAGGAGATTTGTTGTCATCAGAAGAATTGATTTGCTTTCACTGCTGTCTCAGGTTGTTTTGCCCGGTGAAAGTGCAGATGCAGCTAGGCTTCGCACAAGACAAGAAGCAATTCAGCAGTGGAGGGCAAATGCCCCTTTGTGACAGGAGTGAGTTTTTATGATGTGTCAAGTGCCAGGTGTCATGTGTCATCTGTGTCATGTGTGTGATCTGAAGAATTCTGTGACCACCAAGAGAAAGAGCCTCAAACGGAGAAGCGGAGATATTAGCTACATCACTGAGGCGCTGGAGAACATCTTGGGCACAATCTATGCTGTCTCAGACTTGTTGAAGAAGATGGAGAAGGGGCTTTATGAAGGAGCAAGTGTTTACCAAGCAATCAAAGACCTTATCCCCTTTGTCATGTCCGAGACTGACATTTCTGCTGCAGTGTGGGAACGCGGCCTTAAAGCTATTGCTTTTGAGGACACTGTTTCGAGCCGGGTGCCTGGGAAATATGATACTTGCGAGCTGGTCAGCTGTAACTGTAACTGTAACTGACTTCAGAGCTTCAGACTCTTCCAGACTTTAATTTTGTTTCGAGATTCGACATACAATACTGATCTGATACTTTAAGACTTTAATTAACTATAATTTAGTTGAGTTGAGTTGAGTTGAATCAAATGATCATGGGTCATGAGTCATGAGTCTAGACTAGACTCTCTGACTGATTGACTCTTTGTGCGATACGTGATGCATCTGCAGGACCTGAAAACGGGTGCTTGGGATCACTTCTTTGGCCAGACACGGGAGCTCCGTTCAAATCATCTTGGCGGCAATGCAGGAAGAGAGTTTTTCGCTTTGCTTGCCAGCCAGCTTCTGCAAAGGATGCTGAAATCGGGCAGTAGTGCCAAGCTTGTGAAAGACCCCAAGGAGATGGAGTTTCTGTGTGGGTTCGTGAAAGCTATGAGGGCTTTGCTCCAAGATTGCTCCACTGCACTGGGTGATGGTGACTCCCTCACGGTGTCAACCAATGTGGGCCACATTCTTGATTTCACTTCCACACCACAAGATGTCATGAGTGCAAACAATGACTTGGGAAAGTCTGAGCACTGGCTAGCCAAAGCATTCTGCCTGGACAAGGGCAAGAAATTGATGGCTTTGGCGGTTGAAAATGCTGACAAGCGTAGCAGCCAAAGCAACATTTTGGAATCCATCAAGAACCAGGTTGCAAGTCTGGAGGAGCAAGCATATCTGAACGCTGAGGAATACTTCATGGCGACGTACACTATGGATGCCAAATATGGATCCATGTTTCTTGGACTTTAACTGCAGTCCACGTAGGCTCTCTTCTCTGTTCTTTCTTTTTTCCCTCCGAGTCTCCGAGTTTCTCTCCGAGTATTACACATCACCAATCATCAATCATCGATCAGGAATTCAGGAACCAGATTCATCAGTCAGATTCCAGTACCGGAACCCAAGTTAGGTCAAATAGAGCCAAATCAAAGTAACATGATTATAATTATACCCATCAGCTTTCGCCTGTACACTAAGGCTGACAGAAGCCTATGACGTTGTCAAAGATCCTGCAACAAAGAGCCTGAAAGGTGCAGACCGTGATTCTCTCAAAAAGTTGCAGAGACTGGTTGATGATGCAGTCTACACTGCAGTTATGACCTATTTGAAGAAGGAGTGCAATTCCTTCATTGAGGACTTCGGCAAGGCCATTGGCAAGAGACAGCCTTTTGAGCGAGAGCTTCTTGGACCAGACTCATGCCTGTTGTGTTTGGGAGATGTTGGCACGACTGGCAAGTTTGCCAAGCAGGTGTCTGACCATTTCAAAATTGGCCTTACCTTCGTTTCTCGAGTGAATGAGGCTTTGGAAGGAAAGCTTGATCCCAAGGAAGCACGGCAGTGTGTCGAGGAGTGGGAGACGTGGTCTGAGGATACGGTGAAGATTTACTCACAGGTTTTTACTTCAACGTCATGCCCAGCAAAGAAGGCATTTGAAGAGGAGCCAGGGACCATCAAGAGACCTTTGTATCCGTCACTGAGGAAGTGAAAGAGTTGCTTTGTGGCCAAGTGAATTCCTCTGCCATTGACGCGGCTAGCAGTTGTCTCATGTTCGTTGCAGACAACATCTTGGCTGATCCTGAGGTTGAACTACCAGAGAAGAAAGTCACGCAGTTTTGTCAGGATGTGGAAAAATCAGCTCGCATGTCAAGCGTCATGGACCAGGAGGAGGGAGAGTCTATCAGGGCAGGTCTGAACATCTTGGAAAAGCTTGTCAGGTCGGTCGCTGTGTTGAAAAGTGATGCAGTCAATGCAAAGGGGAAAGCGATGAAAACGGAGAGATTACATCTAAACAGCTTGAAGATCTTGGTGCCTACTACCAGCTTCTAGAGAACAGCAAGCCTGGTGACATGAAGGCCACCTTGGAGGTCCTAAGTGGTATCATTTCAGGTTCCAGTTCCGACCAGTCAGACAAGGACAAGCCTCCTCACATCAAAGAGTTTGACTCGGTGATTGGTGATTTCCTGGTTTGTCATGATGAGAGTGTTCAGGAGCAGGTTGGTCTTCTTCGGACCTCATTCACTGAGGAAGTGAAAGCCATTGAAATCCCAGAGACTTTGGAGCTTCTGCCGACCGTGGTGCAGCCTTGTACACTGAGCCATTTCTTTGAGGATGCAACGATCAATTTGATCAAAGACTCTTTTGGCAAAGACGCAAGCAAGCCTGTCATTGAGGCCGCTGTGGCTTTGGAAGAAGCCATCCGGAACATTCAGCGTGGGGCGACTGGCCTGAAGATGAAGCCTGAAGTGTTCTTCCCTGAGTATCCACACGTGGAGTCGACTTGGAAGAAATGCTTGCTCTGGATGTCTGGGTCCAAGTTGTTGCAGTGGGTGGGGAGTAGGGAGTCTCACATCACAATACACAGACACACTTCACACTTAGCTTCTCACTGCTGCACTGCTCTCTGTACTGCACTGCGTCAGTCTTCTTAGTCCCAGTCTCAGTCACTAACTAATCAAACTGTGTGTGATTGGGATTTTGACCTAGCCTGACCTGGCCTGACACTGACATTAGTTTTTCATTTCCCGTCATTCCCGTCCCGTTATTCCCGTTTCCAATTCCCAGGACAACCGGCAACATGCTGGGAACCCTGTGCTCAAAGTCCGTTCGGAAATCGATTCAAGCAAAGTCGAAGATCACAGATGCAGTCTCTAACAATCTCAAAGGTGCATTGGAAGTGGTGGATGATCACAAGCTGGAGGTGCCTGGTCACATCCTGAACATTGCCAAGGCCCTTTTGGCTGGAGAGCGCTCAGATGTCTTGAAGTAGAACTACCATTCGCAAAAGATCAAAGTTAGAGAGTTGCATAAATGAGAGCTGCATTGGACTCAGTACTAGGGCTGAATTCAGCCAATCGCATTCTGCATTGTGTACAGCCTTGTTTCCATTAACTTATATGGACAGTGAAGTAGTTCGCTGCCCTATCACACACACACAAATCCTGGCATGATAGTAGAAGTAGTAGAAGGGATCTGCTTTTCTTGTTGCTTCGGGTGGCCAGCCGTGCAATATGGCAGCTGTCTGACGTTGACACTTTTAGCAGCAGGGGGTAGCGTTTGTTTGCTCAGCATCTTTGATGTTGAGGCATTTGACTCGTTTGTTACTGTCAGTCTTGGTTAGCTCATGGCTCATGCGTTCATTCATTCGACATTTTTCAATTGTTTATTTCTGTCGCAATTCCGAACTCCAAACCAAAGATTTACTCTTTGCTCTCAGTCTGGTAGATTAGCAGGTAGTGAAATTCATTGAACGTGGCAACAACCATGACTGATTGTTTCCCAGGCAGGGTGTGATTTGGGCGACTTAGCTTGCATGTCGTCGAAACCGTACCATAGTCATAGACATTTGACATAGATCAGACTTGAGAGTGGGAAAGGAACGAAAAATGAAAATTGGACTTCTGGACGACTTTGGACTTCAGGGTCGGGGACGCTTTATTCGGTGTGCTGCACTGCTGTGTGTGTGGCCCGTCATTGACTCTGACTCTAACTCAAATCTAGGAGTTACTAAGACTCTGATTCTGAGTCTAAGTCCAAGACTAAGACTCACAATCTGAGATTCACAATCTGAGACCTGAGATTCACAATCTGAGTCTGAGATTCTGAGACGCTGAGATCTGATTGGGTTCGATATGTCATGTGTCTGGTGTCTGTCTCTTTCTAGTTCCTGTGCATCGTGGTAGCCACTGCCACTTGCCATTCATTTCGATTTCAATTGATGCTGATGCTGCAGCTGCTTGACCCAATTCAAGCAGCTACTTGACCCAGGACCCCGGTTAGAAAGTGATCAGAGAGCAACCGATCTTGATCTGGTCTGACTTTTTTGCGCTTGCCTTTGTGGCGCAATGCCTCCGAAGGCAGCCAACAGTAAGCTGGCCCCAAGTTCACCCAAAGTTAAGCCTAAGGCCAAGGCTAGTACGCCTAAGGCAAAACCTGCCGAGAAGAAGAAAGTTGAGAAGCCCAAAGCGAAGGCGAAGGAAAAGGAGAAGGTGAAAGTGAAAAGAGAAGAGCCAGATACACCACAGACTACTGGTAGCCGTAGAGCCAGCAAAGCCTCTCGGAAACTGCAGGAGCCAGATCCAGAGGCTGGCAAGTTTTGGGCCAAGGTGAAGCGTCAAGGTCAAGGTGATCAAAGCTGTGAGCAGCAGCAACCAGGACTGAACTTAGACCTGACTTGGATTGTTGGGCAGATTATCATTCATACTTCATACACTGTTCAATGTCAAAATTCATAATAAATAATTATTAATATACTGTATAAATAAAAATAATTGCACAACTTACAACTTATATAATAATATTCATAAAATATTTTAAAATTAAATTTAAACTTATGATGTTTTGTTTATTTTTTATTTAATAAAAACATTAAATTTATCATTTCCTGTATACTGTAATTGTATTAGTGTAAGTGATATAGAATTATATTGTTTATTTTTATTTATATCGTATAATAGATAGGATAGAAATATATTGTTCTATTTTTATAATTTATATTTGTCTTATTAACATTTTAATTATCGTTATGTTTATTTTGATTGATTATATATTATAAAATGTAATTCAAGTGTAGTTTATAATTTAAATCTGTTTAATAATATATAATATAATTAAATATATTCTTATATCATATCATATTTTTTGATTATTAATATAAATGCAACTATAATATATTGATTATTTAGATTTGTTTAATTTTAATTTTATTTTTATATAGTCTTAGTCTCAGTCTAGAGTCTATAGTTTAATTTAATACTTTATTGAGCAATATAATTTCACCATACAAACTTTTGATGATATTATGATATGAAAATTTGACTATAATATGGAAATAAATATTAATATCACCAATAATTAGCAATTCCAATATGTAATCTGTATATATTGTAACTTAAACAAAATATAATATAATATAATAAAATATAATAATATATCATATAATACAATACAAGGTTATAACTTAATGTCATGTAATGTAAAAAACAATATAATATAATAAATTACAATACGACACAAGATAATATAATATAATTTAATATGATATGATATAATATAATATAATAGAATAGAATATAATAAAATATAATTAATAGAATATAATATAATATTATTTCACATATTATGTATAATACAATTTGATATAATGCAATGTGATTCCCTGTTTAGTGCGATGGCAATATATATATATATACAATAATCAGTAAATATCTAATAATATTTTTATATCCACTATACAATGTGTTCATTTTATTCATTTAAATATCTTTTTGTATATATATATATATTTATATGTCTATATATATTATACCTTTTCTGATGTGATAAATAATTGTGTTCAAGGGCGCCACTTTTCCTGCCAAGCACTCAGGCTCTGATAGTGAGACGCATGTCTCGCCTTTGAAAGGAAATGTTTTCCCTCCTGAAGTGAGCCTCCTGGATGAGGCTCAGAAATTCTTCCCTGACACCTCCTGGACGAGGTGATTCAAGCTAACCTCCTGGTTGAGGTCATTTCGAAATGAAAAATCAGCCAGATCAAAAGAGATCAGCTGTACCTTTCCACGCTCCCAAGCAAAGCGTCCTCCCACATAGAAATGTGGGATCAAAAGTGATATTTCGCAAGCATTGAGGCTGTATAAGAGGAACGCTTGATGGATGGGAGGTAGCTAAGGGCATCCATTATATATATACGGGCAACACGGGAAGATTCCCAGCGCCCGCGAAGGAGCGCCTCTTCCATAGATTTACTTTGCTGAAATGTGTGTGTTGCACCTCCACGTCTGAGGCTGTAAGGACAAAAAGCATGTTGCTGTAGTCCAAAAGCAATGCACAGGTTTTTAAAACGTGTGCGGAATGCAGATCCTCTAGAAGACCAGAAAGGTTGCATCTCAAGCCCTCATTTGACTTTGACGTCAACCAAAGCCTGAACTGTTTCCAGTACTATAGGATCAGAAATTGTGATAGCTTCATTGGCGCTATTGCGTCGCCCAGATTTTGTTTCTTTTAAAGAAACAATTCCAAATTTCGAATTCAAGGTAATATCATGTGCTCGGAGTTTCAAAGCCTCACCTGTACGCAAAAGACAGTGGAAGGAAACTAATAATATGGCTGCCATCTCAAGGTGATCGTTGTCTAATTCATAGGCGGCCATTGATCGCACCAGCTCCAAAGTCAGAGGAGCTGCACGAGAAGGAATCTCAATGCGCTTCCATACTTGGAACAATTTCCAGGAATGAGGGATTTTTCTCTTAGTCCACGGTTGGAAAAAGTGAAGACTGCTTAGCCCATCCCCCACTGTCAAAAGTGGCTCACCGCTACGCCACATGTTTCGTATCCAGCTGCAAACAGTGCTATCCAGGTCAGCTTCAGAAACCAAACCTTCCAAATAAGGTAATAATTTCTTCAGAGCAGAGTAGTACCTGACCTGGGTTTTATCACTGAAGGCTGCGTCATCCAAAACTATATGACGTCTCCTGTGACGGCGCTCTGCCCGGGATGCTTTCCCAGCGAGCACATAAGCTACCATCAACGCCGAGAGTTGCGGTCAGTGGGATTATCTGTTGACTCAACATGTACAATTATCATAAACAAACCATGAGCAAGAAGTGTTGTGTTGATTTTGTTCAATACCCTTTGAAGCTGTTTGCTGCTACTCCGTCCCTTGCTGACCACGCTAATACAAACATATGAATCGGAAACCTGAAAAATCCGAGCATCACGCACTTTGAACTTCTCCAATTGAAAATGAATACCCCACAAAATTGCTTCCAGCTCCAGAACATTGATGTGTGACTTATGTTTCCACCTTTGATGAAACCCATCTTCCCAAAGCCACCAATCAGAACAAATAGACTGTCGGGGGTAAACTTTTTCATTCATAACTTCTCCAGTAATCATCCTGATGTCAGATCCCATGTGGTTGGTCTTTCGGAGGAGAAAGCGGTTAAGAAGTTCAGTTCCTTTGTCCATAACCAGATCCTCAATTAAGTTGCTCCCATAGTGTAATCCCCTGGTAATTGGCGCCATACATACTACGTTGATGTGCACAAAATCCCGGTGAAAGTCCCATACGCATAGCCAAAAACTTGTAAGGTATGGTAGGAACAAACTGACGACAGCATGCCATAGCCAAAATACAGAAAGAATAAACGCTGAACGAATCCCCAAGTAAGAATTCCTCACATCACTGAAGCCCACGGGGTCTCGCTTTTGCCGTGAAGCCGACCAGGCGACTGCTGTGTGGTTAAAGCCATACCCCAGTAACAGTTCCTTTTCAGTAGCATTGGCTAATCTCCAAGTATTGTCCGTTGTCATCAAAAACTGTTCCTGATAATGATAGGGAGGATATCTAAAAGAATCCTCCTTCCATCTTTCCAATGTGTTCCAGTCACATTTCCCAATGCCTGCTGGTCTGGGAGGCGGCCGCTGACGAGGTATCGCCTTCATACATGTTGGCATTGCTGATCCAGTTGAAGCTCCAGACCAAGTGTATCCTGGAGTAAGCGGCCAACGTCGGATTCGGAAACTTCAGCGTCGGATTCGGAAACTCACAGGCCCTCGGATTCGGAAACTCCCTCCCCCCCGGATTCGGAAACTTTAGCGTCGGATTCGGAAACTTCCAGGCCCTCGGATTCGGAAACTTCCAAGCCCACGGATTCGGAAACTCCCTGGCCCTCGGATTCGGAAACTTCCTGCCCCCCGGATGCCCCCCGGATTCGGAAACTTCGAAGCCCACGGATTCGGAAACTTCCAGGCCCTCGGATTCGGAAACTTCCAGGCCCTCGGATTCGGAAACTTCAAGGCCCACGGATTCGGAAACTCCGTGGCCCTCGGATTCGGAAACTCCCTGCCCCCCGGATTCGGAAACTTCGAAGCCCGCGGATTCGGAAACTGCCAGGGCGTCGGATTCGGAAACTCGCTGTCCCCCGGATTCGGAAACTTCGAAGACACGGATTCGGAAACTTCCAGGCCCTCGGATTCGGAAACTTCAAGGCCTTCGGATACGGAAAGTTGCGGCTCCCCCCGGATTCGGAAACTTGAATTTGGGATTTAGAAATAGCATTGGTGTGGAAACTCCCAGTGCCGAGATCTCAAAAAAAACAAACTGCATTGTGGAAAAAAGAACATTCCGGATGTAGTTCGTCGGATTGATCTGAAAATGCAAACTGATCTCCTATATGTATAGACTCACTGATGCAATCCGAATGGTTGATCATACACGAATCCAATGTATCCCAATGTTGACTGGTGTATTCCAATAGTACTGCGCAAGGCGGTGGCGGAAGTTTCAAAAATAGGAAATCTATAGGCAGGGTGTGCCGGGCATGCCGTAGAATGGGAACCGGACCGAGTGAGAAGAACTCTATGCAAGGGAAGGATTTGCATTGAGGACTACCATTGCATGCAGGGCTTTGGGGGGGGGAGTTTAGAAAATGACTTGCAATCGTGACAAGAACTCTGTGAAAGGGAAGGATGTGCATTGAGGACTACCATTGCATGCAGAGCTTTGGGGGGGGGAAGTTTAGAAAATGACTTGCAATCGTGACAAGAACTCTGTGAAAGGGAAGGATGTGCATTGAGGAATACCATTGTATGCAGAGCTTTGGGGGGGGGAAGTTTAGAAAATGACTTGCAATCGTGACAAGAACTCTGTGAAAGGGAAGGTATGCATTGATGACTACTATTGCATGTAGGGCTTTGGGGGGGGAAGGTTAGAAAATGACTTGCAATGGTGACAAGAACTCTATGCAAGGGAAGAATTTGCATTGAGGAATACCATTGCATGCAGGGCTTTGGGGGGGAAGTTTATAAAAAGACTTGCAACCGTGAGAAGAACTCTATGCAAGGGAAGGATGTGCATTGAGGAATACCATTGTATGCAGAGCTTTGGGGGGGGGAAGTTTAGAAAATGACTTGCAATGGTGACAAGAACTCTATGAAAGGGAAGGATGTGCATTGAGGAATACCATTGTATGCAGAGCTTTGGGGGGGGAAGTTTATAAAAATGACTTGCAACCGTGACAAGAACTCTGTGAAAGGGAAGGATGTGCATTGAGGACTACCATTGCATGCAGAGCTTTGGGGGGGGAAGTTTAGAAAATGACTTGCAATGGTGACAAGAACTCTATGAAAGGGAAGGATGTGCATTGAGGAATACCATTGCATGCAGAGCTTTTGGGGGGGAAGTTTAGAAAATGACTTGCAATCGTGACAAGAACTCTGTGAAAGGGAAGGATGTGCATTCAGAAATACCATTGCATGCAGAGCTTTTAGGGGGGGAAGTTTAGAAAATGACTTGCAATCGTGACAAGAACTCTGTGAAAAGGAAGGATGTGCATTGAGGAATACCATTGTATGCAGAGCTTTGGGGGGGGGAAGTTTAGAAAATGACTTGCAATGGTGACAAGAACTCTATGAAAGGGAAGGATGTGCATTGAGGAATACCATTGTATGCAGAGCTTTGGGGGGGGAAGTTTATAAAAATGACTTGCAACCGTGACAAGAACTCTGTGCAAGGGAAGGATGTGCATTGAGGACTACCATTGCATGCAGAGCTTTGGGGGGGGAAGTTTAGAAAATGACTTGCAAAGGTGACAAGAACTCGATGAAAGGGAAGGATGTGCATTGAGGAATACCATTGTATGCAGAGCTTGGGGGGGGAAGTGTAGAAAATGACTTGCAATGGTGACAAGAACTCTATGCAAGGGAAGGATGCGCATTCAGAAATACCATTGCATGCAGAGCTTTAGGGTGGGAAGTTTAGAAAATGACTTGCAATGGTGACAAGAACTCTATGCAAGGGAAAGATGCGCATTCAGAAATACCATTGCATGCAGAGCTTTTCGGGGGGGAAGTTTAGAAAATGACTTGCAATCTTGACAAGAACTCTATGAAAGGGAAGGATGTGCATTGAGGAATACCATTGTATGCAGAGCTTTGGGGGGGGAAGTTTATAAAAATGACTTGCAACCGTGAGAAGAACTCTATGCAAGGGAAGGATGTGCATTGAGGACTACCATTGCATGCAGAGCTTTGGGGGGGGGGGGAAGTTTAGAAAATGACTTGCAATCGTGACAAGAACTCTGTGAAAGGGAAGGATGTGCATTGAGGACTACCATTGCATGCAGAGCTTTGGGGGGGGGGAAGTTTAGAAAATGACTTGCAATCGTGACAAGAACTCTGTGAAAGGGAAGGATGTGCATTGAGGAATACCATTGCATGCAGAGCTTTGGGGGGGGAAGTTTAGAAAATGACTTGCAATCGTGACAAGAACTCTGTGAAAGGGAAGGTATGCATTGATGACTACTATTGCATGTAGGGCTTTGGGGGGGGAAGTTTAGAAAATGACTTGCAATGGTGACAAGAACTCTATGCAAGGGAAGGATTTGCATTGAGGAATACCATTGCATGCAGGGCTTTGGGGGGGGGGAAGTTTATAAAAAGACTTGCAACCGTGAGAAGAACTCTATGCAAGGGAAGGATGTGCATTGAGGAATACCATCGTATGCAGAGCTTTGGGGGGGGGAAGTTTAGAAAATGACTTGCGATGGTGACAAGAACTCTATGCAAGGGAAGGATGCGCATTCAGAAATACCATTGCATGCAGAGCTTTTCGGGGGGGAAGTTTAGAAAATGACTTGCAATCTTGACAAGAACTCTATGAAAGGGAAGGATGTGCATTGAGGAATACCATTGTATGCAGAGCTTTGGGGGGGGGAAGTTTATAAAAATGACTTGCAACCGTGAGAAGAACTCTATGCAAGGGAAGGATGTGCATTGAGGACTACCATTGCATGCAGAGCTTTGGGTGGGGGGAAGTTTAGAAAATGACTTGCAATCGTGACAAGAACTCTGTGAAAGGGAAGGATGTGCATTGAGGACTACCATTGCATGCAGAGCTTTGGGGGGGGGAAGTTTAGAAAATGACTTGCAATCGTGACAAGAACTCTGTGAAAGGGAAGGATGTGCATTGAGGAATACCATTGCATGCAGAGCTTTTGGGGGGGAAGTTTAGAAAATGACTTGCAATCGTGACAAGAACTCTGTGAAAGGGAAGGTATGCATTGATGACTACTATTGCATGTAGGGCTTTGGGGGGAGACTTGCAACCGTCAGAAGAACTCTATGCAAGGGAAGGATGTGCATTGAGGAATACCATTGCATGCAGAGCTTTGGGGGGGGGAAGTTTAGAAAATGACTTGGAATCTTGATAAGAACTCTATGCAAGGGAAGGATGCGGGACAGGGTGGAGTTGCTGAATCGGGACAGGTTGGAGTTGCTGAATCGGGACAGGGTGGAGTTGCTGAATCGGGAGAGGGTGGAGTTGCTGAATCGGGACAGGGTGGAGTTGCTGAATCGGAACAGGGTGGAGTTGCTGAATCGGGACAGGGTGGAGTTGCTGAATCGGAACAGGGTGGAGTTGCTGAATCGGGACAGGGTGGAGTTGCTGAATCGGGACAGGGTGGAGTTGCTGAATCGGGACAGGGTGGAGTTTTCTGAATCCTTGGAGTTTCTGAATCGGAGTTGCTGAATCGGAGTTGCTGAATCGGGTAAAGTTTCTGAATCGTAATTTATTCCATTAAAAATGGTGATTTTCAATAGCTATGTTAAATTACTAGAGGGTAAGTTATGGCTAGTGGATCTTGATTCCCCCAGTATGGTCATCGGATGTCGTAGCTTTTGATGACCCAGATGTCCATCGAAAAATAAATTGCCTGTGCTAGTGCTAAATGTGATTGATGCATCATCTGCATCCTTTAACTGTTCCAATCAACCACTGAATGATGATGAGAACAAAAAGAACAAGGATGATATAGGATGATACCAATTATCATCATCGTCGTCGTCATCGTCGTCATCGTCCTCATCATCATCGTCATCACCACCACCACTACCACCACCACCATCATCATCATCATCATCATCCGGGGGCTAGATCCGGGCTCCCCACATCGACAACCACAAAGAAGGGTGCCTCGGCGAGGCCGTTGGCAGTTTTCTTCGGCTTGGGAGCAAGGAATCTGTTTGGTAGGGAATGGGGGAATGGGATGATTGTTACTAGCTATTGTGGATCATTCCCACATTCCCTACGTTTTGCACCAGTTGAGCAATTGAAAATTTGAAGCAGCAACAATTGGATTTGGGGAACAAAAAAGTGGCTTTGAGGATCGAACTCACAAGTTTCTTGGGATGCGAGGGACAGAAAACGATGATCTTTGAGGATTTTAAGGAACAAAAATGGGAAGCCACACTCTACCATCGTTGCGGGGAAATGTCCTAAACTTGATTGACCCAAGGCGCCCGATTTCTTTGATCTATATACTTTTTAAAATCCCATCCCCATGGATTCGCTACTAAACCCAGGCTTTCTAAGGTGGTAAGACTGGTGCCAAGGGGTGAGATACAACATATTGACATATTGCATAAGAACCCCTCGCTAGCTGTGGTTTACAAATGTTTCGTAAGTTGCGTTTGCTGAGTGCTTTGACTCATCTCTGCAACAGAGGTCCCTGGATGCGTGCGGCAGATTTTGGCCAACAATTGGCCATCTGGCAAAACGAGTTGGAGATTTGAAAGGTTCACATTCAATTCACAAGCAATCCGTTTGTGCGTCTCCCAGGCAGAGTCAACACCCCGTGCAATCAAACGATAGCGCTCTTCCCCAACCAAAGTTGAGCATATCAGCGCGACCGCATCATCCACGCCCACAAACTCTAGCTGTAGAGCCAAGTCTCTGCCACATGTTGTATCGCCAATGTAGCACATTCCCGGCTGTGGCGGCGGAATCTTGCACTGTCCATATTTTTCAGATCCGATGGCAACAGCATAGCCATCACTCCGGAGAAGCACTGTATGAACACTGCCGGCAGAAATCTGGGTGTATGCCATCCCCTCATCCAAAGGTGGGATGTTGCACTGTCCGTGTTCATTGTCTCCGGTGGCAACCGCACGGCCATCACTATGGAGAAGCACTGTATGAACACTGCCTGCAGACACCTCGGTGTATGCCATTCCCTGATCCAAAGGTGGGACGTTGCACCGTCCATCTCTATTCACTCCAATAGCTACAGCACTGCCATCACTCCGTAGCAACACTGTATGGAAACCGCCTGCAGACACCTGGGTGTATGCCATTCCCTCATCTAAAAGTGGGATGGCACACTGTCCCATGCTATTGCTTCCAATGGCAATAGCACAGCCATCACTCCGGAGAAGCACTGTATGATCCATGCCTGCAGAAATTTGTGTGTACACCATTCCCTCATCCAAAGGTGGGATGTTGCACCTTCCATCTGCATTCAGTCCAGTGGCAACAGCGCTGCCATCACTCCGCAGCAACACTGTATGAAAACTGCCTGCAGAAACCTGAATGTATGCCATTCCGTCATCCGAAAGTGGGATGGTACACTGTCCCATGCTATTGCTTCCAATGGCAATAGCACAGCCATCACTCCGGAGAAGCACTGTATGGTCCATGCCTGCAGAAACCTGGGTGTATGCCATTCCCTCATCTAAAGGTGGGATGTTGCACCGTCCGTCTCCGTTCATTCCAACGGCAACAGCGCTGCCATCACTCCGCAGCAGCACGGTATGATGCAAACCGGCAGAAACCATTGCTTGAAACAAGGCCAATTTGATCTAAGATTTGATGTGTTGGTGATGGCCATGTATCAATGCATATCATGTGTGGCAATGGGTCAGAATTTAATGGATTGCGCAGTGCGTTTCCGAAAAATCTGCGTTCCATTTCCGACTGGCCTTATTAAGCTTTAACCCATCCCAGCGTATGTTGGTCGCTATGTTGTGCCATCAGCAGCTGACTGCGCACGTTTGCTATTCACGATGCATGAGAAACAGGAAGGCGGTTTTAAAGAACATACTGAGGCAGTCTGTTTGAGCTCTGTTTGTTCGGTTCACTTTTTCTTGTTTCTTGCGGCATCTGGACCTTTTGCTTGTAAATACCCATTTTGGGCAGCTAAAAAAGCACCCAGAATTCTATATAATTTTCAAAAATTTGGTCTCCAAAAAATGGGATGGCTGTTGCTTTGTACTAGTTACAAGTGACCCAAAACCTGTGGGTTCAAGAATGAAAAAGCTGACCCATCTTTTGCCCCATCTGCTTGCCAAACAACCAGCTAGTTTGAGGATGCTTCAGGTTTCTCTGAAAATGGGGATCTTCAAAAATGGATTTTCCGCCTGGGGAAAATGCTGGGGTCACCCTTTGTTCAAATCCCGAAAGGCTGTTGAACTCCCAACTCGGACTCTGCCGGTCAAAGTCCGATCCACAGGATATCTGTGGGTGAAATCAGATCGCCTTGGGATCTTCACTCAACTGGTTGCCCCCCGCTGTGGCCACGGGCCGGAGCCGCCGTAAAGGACACTGTGTAGGTGATGGTGATCACCTCAACAAGTGTCCAATGCGCAAAACGATGTTCTCAACGTGGAATGGGGTAACTATGAAGCCGAAGCCTTGTGGGATGTACCAAAAAATGGGGAATGTTGATCCATCAAAAGAATCAAAAGTAACAAAATGTCGTTTTTGCTTATTTTCAGCCATACCAGTTCATACCCACCTATGAACCGCAGGTCGAACACAGCCACTGGAAATCCCAATGGTTTCCCGGAAATTAATCATCTGATATGAATAATTGTCCATTGCCCAATAAAATTATACGGGCATTGTCTATTTGGGATTGAGTTTTCACCCGCACATAAGAAGCATCCTCCCCTCTGCCCATATCAGAGGTGACTGAGTGCCGGATGCCTGTTGAAAGATCATTACCTGCTGATGATTGTGCTTCCGAATATGTTCTGGTTGCTGATAGGTTCATGAGCCTATTTTTGTTCGTCCTATCCCAATCTTTGTCTCATCCTGTCTCCTTTTAGGTACCTAATTTTCTGATGGTTGAATCCCCATTTTCATGGCTTAGATCCCCATTCGTGTTGCATCAGCATCCACATTCCACATGTTTTGCTGCCCAAAATCCCAGCGAAATTGTTCGCAGGTCCCCCGGCCGAGTAGATGATGAGGGCACCTATGAAGAGGTCCCACCTCACGAACCGGACTTGGGATGAATGGCAGGAAGCTGTTCAAAAGCCATTCGGGGAGCATAGATTATTGACAGATCACTATGCGAAAAATGATAGTGGTGGAGTTGTCATCATCAACACAATCCGACTATCATGTTGGGAAACTCTTGGCTCCTTGGCTCCCCATAGGGGATATGAATACAACGCTACCTGGTTCCCTCCATTCACCACTGGATGGGCAGCAAAAATGGAATTCCACTCGCAAAACAATGGTGATTCCGCTGGCACAAAACAGGTGTTTGAGTCACTCAATGATCAGGTTTGATTGGTTTTCAGCCCGCCTAGCAACTACTTACCATTGCCTACACATCAAAGATACAATGATGATGATTGGTGCTTCAACCCCCGCAGAATCCAACCTTCGACACACACTTCCCACGGAATGCACCCAGAGCTTTGTTTATCGCAAGAAATGTCTCGCTCCACTGCTGCTAGCTCGACGGATGGCCTCAAGGTGCTGCGCGAAATTCTCCTCGAAGATGTTTCTAGTGACTTTCTTCTACAAAACTCTTATAGTCCCTGCAAGGATAGCCGAAGGAAGTTTAGAAGTCAAACTTCCGACAATATGGACAGATGAAAAAGCAGAGGTGGGAAGAGCCAGCGAAGAGAAGAAGCGAGAAGATCAAAGAAGAGAAAGAGTCAGAAGAAAGAAGATGCTGGTGCGCGAAAAGGTAGGAAAGTCGCGAATCACTACGTTTTTCTAATGATTTGTGGCTCCAGAGGGTCGAAAAGCAGGCTCGCCAAAGCGGCAGGTGCGGAGCAATCTGGCCAGATGAGGAATGAAAAATTGCGCGCCGTTGTGGCGCGAAGCATATTTTGGAAGTGAGAAAGCTAAAAACACCTCACGTCCGGAACACTTTTGGCAGTTGAGATGTCGAAAAAGTGCACGCCGTTGTGGCGCGAAGCACATTTCGAAGTCAAAAGTGTAAAAAACTCGCGGGTTCAGAGCACTTTTGGAAG